>VZTJ01002639.1:1205145-1229414 GCA_013397795.1 Orthonyx spaldingii | reverse complement strand
TTTTTTTTTTTTTTTTTTTTTAATGAATCATTTCTTCGGTTGTCAAGGAATAATTTGACTGTAACAGGCTGAGTATTAATTATCCTAAACTTGTTTAGACTAGGTAAGCAATAAGGTTAAAGTAGGGGAAGGGAGTACTCTGTTTTGACCCATGTAGTATAAAGTATTGTTCAGTTAGGCAAGAACACTTGGCAGAGTAAGGAAAGGAAAATGGGTCTACAGAGTGGAAGTGAGTGATATTAACAAGTTTTGGATTTTTTTCAGTCAGTGACCTAAAAAAAGTGCGTTACAATTTTAATTCAAGATTCTGTACTATTCTTTTTTTTCTGGACTGTATAAATTTAGCGAACAAGCACTGCAATTTACATGTCAAATCAGCTGAGTTGCTTAAAATGGTGAGTTCTCAGAAGGTTAAATGTTTAAAACTGGTAAAACCAGTAAAAAATGTGTAATTTTAAATGGTTTTTTTGAGCAAACCCCCCCAGTTTTGCAAAGAAAATGAACATTTTCAGAAGGAGCTTTTGAATCCATTCAAGCATTTGTTTTTCCCTGGGGAAAACCACACTAAAGCAAAAAACAAGCAAAAAGTAGGTAACCTACTCTGTTTTATTTCAGTTTTGTTTCTGTCATAACCCTCTTCCCTAGAAATGCCAGCTGTTCTTTGAAGTTTTCCCACCCTCTTAAACATAAGACCAAACTTATATCAGATGTGTTTCTAGATTATGCAACTGTACTCTTCCATTTTTGACCGGTTTTTCTAAAATGCACAGAGAGGAAGCATATTGGCAAGTGTTGAAAAATGGCTTAAACTGAAGAAGAACTGGAGAAAATTCTCAAAATGCTAAAGTGTTTCTGAACAACAGATCATACAAACTGACATAGAGCCTCTTAATTTATAGGGATTATGTATATTTTTATACTATTATGTGGCTACACATGTATTAAATAATATATTGCATATATAAAATACATTAGAGTATTAATTTATTTCTTTGTTATGACTAAAAAGGTGTGCACAGCAGAAACAATACTAAGTAACATTCTGGAGCCTTTTTGTGTCAGAAGCAGCTACAGAGTCAACTTTTGCATCATTGGAAATGTACCAAAATATTCATCAGGAAAATGAAAAAAAAAAAAAAAAAGCCATTTGTCTGTTCCTTTCCTCCTGGGAATATTGCTCATCTCTTCTTCGTTCAAGCTGCCCAACAAATTGCTCATTTCCTCTAAATGGACATAGATTCCATGTCATGTAGAATAGTTGAAGCAAAATTTAAAAAAATTAATAAAATCAAGTGTGTCCTGAACTAATTCCTCTTGATGGAGCTAGTCTGCAGCAGTTGCTAGGAATTACAGAAAAAAAAACCCCTTATTTTCTTTGCTCAAGTATGTAGGCTGGAATTCTCTAGCAAGCTACTATTAATTTTCCTTGCTATCTTTATTTACAGCTGGCTGTATCACTCATGACTTAATTGTAGAGATCCTCCGTTGCACAAATCAATACCCAGCCCAGGAGGAATGCCTTCTGAGTGTCTATGGGTCTGATGAATTCTTACAAAAGTAAGTACCTCATTGAGCCACGAGCCATGTAAACAGAACCACGGGGAGAGGTAGGGTGTTAGGTTCCAAACACTTCCTGTGTACTTTCTGAAACTCCTGAAGCACACGGTGCTTATGTTGTGTAGAGAGGATGGTGTGCTCCGGTGCAAGGATTCCAATCCTGGCTCTTTCATGTAAGCTTTGTGCAGCCTTTAATCATTTGTTTCACTCCATTGTCCTTCTGGTCTTTCTCACCTGTAACACAAGGATGCTGCTACCTCCACTATCTCACAGGGGTGTTGTAAACAAATCCTCAGAGGGGGAAGTCACCAAAGAGAGGAGAAACAGTATTATGCAGCTGCACAGCAGGTGATTTTTCTTCATATCCAGTTGCAGTAGTAGCAAAGCAAATGAAGTCAGCACTGTGGTGCTGAATGCAAGGTAAAGAAAAACACATTATAAATACCAGGAGGTCTTTCTGAGGGCATGCAGTCTACAAGTAGGGAAGTAAATGCTGTGATTCACATTAACTCAGGTAAGCTCTTGTGGTGGTTGAAAGCACTACTGCACTCAGCTAGTTGGGTTTTTTGCCCTCTGGCAGCTTAAATTCAGATGTCAGCAAAAGTGAGCAGGTTCTGTGTTGAAGCAGCTAAAGTGCCGGCACTTGTCAGCCGTGCTGTGTGGACACTGCCTTCCAGCAGAAGGGGGGAAGTCGGCAGGGTTCTGTGGTACCCTCAGCTGGCACTGCAGGAATCACAGCTCATCTCTTAGAGGTGCAAAAAGTGTTAGGTAAAATAGTATGTGTCTGTGATTGAAAGGGAAGATTTTATAAGCAGTCATATTTAAGGTAGAGTGTAAAAATTACCTGAAGTAGCCTAGAGCAAGTCAGTTTGATTAATGACAGTAATATAGTTGTGAGAGCAAGTGTCACACTGTGTGAGGTAGGTTTGTTCTGCATCCACCTTGAGCACTTCTACTCTTACACAGACTCACAGGTCAAATGTTCAGATGTTTATAGTGAATTACATTTGGCAGCTAAAGATGCCAAGATTGCCTCTTCAACATTTCTAAACCCACGCTTCTCTCTTCCAATCTCGGTAAAGCAGGAGCTGGAAGAGCAGAGTGCTATGTTAATCATTAGAACACCAGAAGCACCAAGCAGAGAACCAGGTCATACATAGATCTGTTATTTACAGAATAAGGCCACGGCTTTTTTTTATTTATTTTTTGTTTCAAGATGCTCTTCTGATTTCAAAGGAATTGCTAAAAAATGGAAATAATGAACCGTTGTATTGAAGGTGAGCTCAGGGCAGTATGTGCTAAAGAGTTTTGTTTTCATTGTTGGGGAGAATGCATCAATAGCAGGCTGTTTAAATTCCTGCACTTGCAGAATCTCTGCACGTCTCATTAGCAGTGAAACAAGGTCAATAATGTTCTCAGCTTTCTTACTTTGCTCCTTCACTGTCAAGCAGAAAGCACTGAGTTCTAACTTCAGCAGCTTGTAATTCTATATTGCGCTGTTAAATTCAGCTCCCTTTCTTCTGCCTCTTCAACAGAGCCCTGTATCTGAAATTTGAAACCCCAGACCCTAAGGATCCCTTGGGTAGTTAAACACAGCCTGAGGAGTTGCCTCAGGGTGATTTTTTTCCTATGTGTGGGCTATCTTTAAGTGCAAATTGGTTTCCTCCCAATGTTGCTAACAGTTATTTGATGCACTTGCACAGAGATCTTCCCCAGAAAAGTATTTGGAATCTTTTCATGGATGAATTCCAGTAGAAGTTCCCCAAGTTCTGAGACAGCAAAGGGAATAAATATTCTGCTGCTCCTGTTGTAGTGTAATCCAGAAAAAACCAAAGTGAAGCCAAAATGGTGATTTGCTGGATTGTTCTCAGACCAGAGTGGTTTACTGAAGCAGAAAGCTTTCTGAAGATTTGTCTAAAGCTTTCATTTACTCTTATATTGGATTGTATTAAGGAGCATTTCACCCTACCTCCTGCAGAAGCACCTGAAAGACTGGATGATTTATAGAATCCATTTAGCTTTGAATGAGATGGGGAAAAAACCCCATACCTCTGTGCTAATGACCATTACACTCAGCACCAGCAGATTTTATTGTCCATTATCCCCTGCCTACATAGAGATCCTTGGGCTCGCATCCTGCCTGACTCATAAGTAGAATACCAGATTTGAAATACCAAGAAAATTTAAAGATATCAGAAGGTAGCATACAGACTGCAGGTCAGTCTGTAATTAATAGAGCCATCTGTGGAATTCTGATTTGCAATCTCATTTGGTTTCTGGTCTTTAAATTCATTGCGTGTACTATGGGAAACCTGGCTTTGCTGCAACTTGCAGGCTTTCTTTTTCATCCCATCAAACAAATCTTCTAGATCCACCTTTAAATCTTGCTCTCACACCTTCCTATCTTTCCTTAGATTTAAAATGGATACCCGTAAATATGATTTTATGATGCCTTTCATGAAAAGTATTGTATTAAAGTAAATTAAATTGTGCTTAAACACCCTGTGTCAAATAACTTCTGGCTCTTAATGCCAGCAGCCAGCCAAAACCAACGCTCCTCATGTGTCAGCAATGAATCAATCTTCCATTTTTAGTAAAACAGACCACAATCTCAGGGCTTCCTGAAGTGTCTAATAAAACAAAACACATGAGTGTATATAAGAATATGGATTTTTTAAAATTTCTTTATCGTTTTATTGATGTGTGTGCTAGCAATAGGTTGCAGTAATGTAGATCAGCAAAGGAATGTAGTACAAGAATACTTATAAGCTTTATTTCTAAACATCCTTTTATTCTAAGGTGTCAGAGTATTTAAAGTTCCATCCACACTCTCACATGGTATAATTTGCACAGCTACCTTATTGCTTTGCAGTTCAGCCACCACAGTGAACAGGAGAATGGAATTGAAAAATCTAAATGCTGATCTTTTCTTCTAACATGCTTGCCCATGACCTTATTGATGACATTTTTTTTTGTTGCCTTACTAAATCTGTTCTCTGGGAATTGAAACCTAAACAATAATTGGTTTTCACTCAAAGTGAAGTTTAAGCTATTAATTATACACTGACAGAGACATAATCATGCAGATTGATAAGAAGTAAGAACCTTTGGATGAATATGTTCTTTGTGAAAAATAAACTTAATTTTCTATTGTCTCTGCAGATTAGGTTTCTCATTCTGAGATGTTGCTTAGCTGAGTTACTTAAAAAAATAGTCTGATTGAACTGTACTAGAATTTGAAGCTTATAGCACATCAGAGAACCTTGCTGTGAGGAAGCAAGCAGTGAGAGAGTCTCAAGAGATAAGGATTTTCCCTTTCTTATATTTAGATATTTTGTGAGATCACAGGGAAGACACTTGGACCAGTCATTACCATGTCTTCTAAAGACAAACACTGCATTTCTCTTCATGGCGTTCTCATCAGAGCTGTATTCTCCATATAATTTCAGTGAAAAAATAAGGGGAATACTGTTAACAAGGTTGTAACACTTTCATTTTTGTTTCCTTTACAGAGCTCAGAGTACTGTAAACCAGTTACTAATAATCATGTTATCCTCCAAAGGGGATATATTACTTGTGTCTTAGTAGTACTGGTATGGTAGCAAATCTCCCTGGGGTACAGCTAAAGGGTAGTTTGTCAATCTGTGGCAAAGCTACACTTCTATTTCTTGTAGCTCACTTTTCATCTAGACCAGGTTTACACATTGTTTTGTTGAGGCATTAATCCATTTTGTCTAGTCCCTTGTGTAACAATAGCTGTCAAAACTTTTCTCTTTGTGCAAATTAAATCCATTCATGAAGTCAACTGCATGGCCACTTCCGCTTGCAATGTTTCAGGCAGCCTTGCTATGTCAGTAAGGGATTTGCTGATGGATAGTATCTGCTTGACACAGCAGAAACACAAACCACTAATGTAAAAGCAGTTATAATAACAAAATTCAGTTTCTCTTGGTGTAGCTTTTTTTGCCTGGAAACGCAGTGACGTGGAAAAATTATACTTGGGAAAAAGTTTTTATATATCTGTGGTACAAGACTGTTACTTCATAGGAGGGTACAGCTCCTCTGTACTGGTGTAGCTATCCCAACTCCTGTCCCTGGCACTGCAATAGCAATCTGTATGCTGGAGGAATCAGGAAAAGGTAGCTCAGGACTCATGGATGTGTCTCTGTAATATTCTTGTTACTATGCCTGCCCAGAGACAGAATGGAAAGAACAGGAATAACGGTGAGGCAGAAAGTAAAAAAACATATGTTGAGGCAGTTCTAAAATGTTAAGGAAACTTCCCAGTCCAACCAGTTAGGAGGCTCTCTGGCAGTCACACTCCCTTTGTTGGGAGGAGTCTGTGCCAGTTCATGGCCTCTTGCCCTGGACTGCTGCCCTTTCCCACCAGCCGGAGCACAATCTGCAGCTTGCACTACACTAAATGTGTTCCTCAATCAAAGGATATAAAGATCATGGTGAAGTTAATCGTTACAGCCATGAGGCAGGCATGGTTAGGTGAAATGAGGAGAGGAAGAACTTTAAGGAAAGCCACGGGTAGGCTGAACATAGAGATGAGCTGAGGAGCAACAGAAGAGAATGTATTTGTTGGTACAGTCCCAGGAGCTTGGAATTGGTCACTTGGACTTTTGTTTTGAAAAGGCATTTGAGAAGGGTTTAGCTGTAACAGTGATGTGCTTTTCACCAGTACAGGTATTTCACTGTGCAGGTATTCACTTCTCCCACTGTTACATTTGTATTTCATGCTTTTGAAATCAATAAATTTTTGCAAATGTATGGAAGTGTTATCAGAGGTGATCCTTGCTTTAGGTATTTTTGTCAGATGGAAACGAGTCCCTTGTGATGTTTAATATGTTTGTTTAAAAAAAGAATGCTCTATATACATTTACAGTTTTTGTAACCTCGGTGGAGAGTCTATATTTTCTTAAGTACAGTGTAGTGTGAGTGCAGAACATTTACAAGATGTATACATTCCCTGTAATTGTGCTGAATGGCTGTTACCTTTAAGTTTATCCATCCATTTATACTGAAGCTGCCATGTGAGATACGAGTCTCATCAAAGTCACAATTTCCGTGATTTATTCATAGGTGAGGTTTTGGTTTTGTTTTGGGTTTTCTTTAACTAAATCCAGCCATTTTTAGTCAGACATTTCATCAAAAGCCCTTTTAGGTAGAAATGCGGGAGCTCAGGACTTCTGAACAACGAATCAATATGATTTCGCAGAAGCCATTTATTGTTTACAAAACACTCTTATTTATACTTTTACAAGTGCTGTACACGCAACCACGCATTACATGATTGGTCCCTCTAGCTTGTCCACGCGCTTTGCATGCGCTTTTCAGAAAATACAATTGGTTCTTGATTTAGTGCAGCACAGTCTTTCTTTATCTATTTCCTGCTGTCTTGGTATTCTGTTTTTCAGCCTTTCCTTTCCCAATTTAGTGCAGCTTACATTTCAGTGGCCTTGACGAATTCTTGAGGGCTTTGATAAGCGTAACTACAGGTGGTTTTGGCTGGGGCACACTGTCAGTGTTCAAATGCTTTACAACAGTAGAAATACAGTTTGCATTTAAATTCCGAGTTTTTCATGACCCTTGACAAACCAAAAAAGATCATCTTTTCTTCATGGCCCACGGAGTTCTGAAACAACTTGCCATGCTGTAAAACTGTATAAATATGGAATATCCCTTTTTGTGGTTCTGTGGCTGAAGGCTCAACAAAGCCCCCTGAACCTAATTGAACACACACCAGAGTTGTCACTGACAATGTATACTAACTTGTTTTGGTGATGAATTTAGCTTTGTAAAAATCATTGTTGTTTTTCCTACCCATTAATGCCGAAGGACTTTTTCAAGTGTAGAAAGATGCTTGCCTCAACTTGGAAATATTTTTTTAGTTATTTCACCTGTTTAAAAGAAGATGTGAAGGGGAAAAAGTGGAATTATTTTTCTTCCAAGTAATTGTAAGAGTGACAAACCAAGTCTGTGTTATAACTTAGAAAATGTTGCCAAGAGTGGTAAATGGAAAGAGACAAGATTAAGGAATTCCCCTGCCATGGGCTGCTGGATCATCCTTGACCAGCAGCTTAGTTTGTAGGAACCACTGCAGCTGAGTGAGTCTGACGTTAGCTGGCAGATGATTTGAGAAAGAAAAATATGAACTCTGCTTTTACCACCTCTGTGTGAGCTGCACAGGGTGAGAACTTTGACTTCTTTGAGAATCAAGGGTCAACTGTCTTGATGTATGTGATTTTCAGGCTTACAGATAGTATTTGATTTTTGAGTTGGGTATCACACACTACAAGTCGTGCTGCAGTGTGCATTTACAGCCAGGATACTGCACTAGTTTGGGTCTGAAGAATATGCATAAATAATCTCAAGGTTTGGGAGCACGTGCAGTTTGTTAAGGATATTCTTTCTCTGTGTTCTTGTTGTGTTACAGAACTTAATGGTCAGTGATACAACTAAGTAATTATTGTTTCATTAGAAAACATGCCAGAAACTACTCCATCAATTTCCACAGAAGAAGGTGCCAAGAACTGGTTTTGTGTTATTCAGTCATCTTTGCATTTAGAATTTAGTCTACTGGTGCTTATAGGAGAGGTAGCAAGGAAAAAAGAAGGAAGTGGCAAGTAGAGATAACCATTTATTTGTTGTTTTCCCCCAAACTGCAGCAACTGTACTTTGGGAAGCCATGAAAGCCTTCGCAAAGCAACCCCCTGCATTCAGCTTCGACTACACCACACTGGTAATTTGAAGCAAAGTTTGGCTCGAACAGTAAGCAGCCTTTTTTTCTTCCTCTTTCCTTCAGCATCCCTGACAGAAAGAAATTCCACCAATCCTTGTACCTAGCAACCTGCAATAATAATCAAAGAGAGATTATTTGCTTTCCTGAGGATGCATATATTATCACTGAACTGAATTTGAAATGTCCTGGGGAGCATCTGTGCCTTGTTCCTGTACTTGTATCTAGAGAGCGACTGTAGGGAACACGTGACTGAAAAAGACCAAGGGTTACCTTTGCCGAAAAAAGTTTAGTTTTGTCCGAATTTAATCTTGTTTTATTTCAGGTGATCAGAGAATTCTTACTTTTGATTTACTTCCAGCCCAAAGTTTGCAGTCCAGCAGAAGCTCTGCTCTGGGCAGTGTTCACTGGCAGTGTGTGTCTGTTCACAGACAGTACCAATAGCCTGCTTTGCACAGGTCTGATCATAGCCTGAGTCTGGCAGTGTATGGGTCAGATGGCAGATGTATAGCAAAAAAGAGTAGGGGCTTTCCTTTCATATCTGTTTCGTCAGAAGGAAAACATAAGTGAAACATCAAGTTCAATACAGTTTCTAGATAAAAAAGTTATTTACCTTCTCTAGGTCAGCATCTACTACTGTAGGTCTTCAAAACTGGAACCAAATGGTATGTTCAGGAGTCTGTTTGGAACCTTCACAGCTTGTTTCTGTGCTAAGGAAGCCCAACTCTCCACCAAGGGCATCTGGAAGGTGCCTTCATGACTTTTGCTTACCTTACATAACACTGTTGAATTCAGGTTGCATAGTTTAAAAATATCTGGTTGTACATGCAAGTCACTATCCTGTTTAATAACCAATATAAGTGGATACTTACAAGTAATGAGCAACTTTTTTTTTTTTTTTTTTTTTTTTTTTTTACTGGACACCTTTTGAACTTTGGCCAATAACTAAATGTTCACAATTCCTTTGTAAAAGAAAAAAAAATTAGAGGTGAATACTTGCTTTCATTTTGTGGGAAGCTGGCATTCTATTATGAAGTATTCAGAGCAGGAAATTTTCTTCAGCTGAGCAGTTACAAGCAAGAAATTTGGCCAGGGGCTTTACATGGAATCACAGTTCTTTCAGCTAGTGGGTGACCTTTAATTAGATTTTGGTTTTCTGAGACATGAGATTTATCAGCCTTAGCACTCTTTGAAATTCAAGGGAATGCTCTATTCAAGAAATCCATTTTTTCCAGAGTTTCAGATATCCCCACATTCTGATCATCTCAGGAAAGCATTAATCTTTGTAGTGGAGAAGCAGCAAAGAATACTTACAGGTTTCTAACAAGAGCCTCACTTGCTTCCTGAAAAAGATTTTTGAATGAAAGCAGGTAGGAAATTATATTTCCTGAGAGTTCAAAAACTTTTTTATTTTCATATATATTAGTGTTAATATTTTGCCACACATAATCAGTTAAGCATTAACATTGTGAGCATAATCACAGATGAGAGAAGTCAGAGACCCATCATGATGAGAAGGTGGAGACTTTTCCATTATTGAAATATTTGTGGATTTCTAGGGGAATTGTGTAGTTCTTCAAATAGAAGGGAGTTTTTTCTGTGTTTAAGTAGTCCTTGAAATTGTGCTACTGTAAAATGCTGCATTTCTATTAATATGTTCAAAGTCTCCTTTGACTCTGTTGCAGTTTATGTTTAAACAAGGTTTAACATCCTGCAGTGCACTGTGGAGGCCAGGAGCTGACACAGAGCATCCTTGATGCTTCAAGTTTTGGAAATGGTCATAATTACCAACTAGCATGATTGCAAACAAACAATAATGGCTTCCAGGCAGGTAACTAACAAGTTTGGAAGAGAAATTAGCAGTGTTCAGGCCATTGGAAAACATTCAGCATCTCAAAGAATTTGTGGACCCTACAATAGGGTTTAAGCGGGAAGGGTGAGATTTTAAGATTTCCTCAAGTGAATTATTGATCACCCCTTTACAGTAAGTGACACAGCTCTGAAAGCTTCAGGCCATGAAGTCACTTCGTGTTACTAATAATAGCAAAGGGCACAAGCAGCTCTTGAGGTGCAATAAGTCACAGGCACAGCGTTTATCCCCAGCTCCAGGGCGTGCTTGTGACAGGGCACTGGTACAGAAAGGAGGGGTTCTGCTCGCAGCGCCAGCAAGTCTATCAGAACCAGAAAATAACCCAACAGAGAAGACAGATACAGTGCCTTGAAAGCTGCAGCGATTCTTGCGCTCTGGACTTAGTTCTATACATTTCTTTAGGTGTACTGAAACCTGCTCAAGTCACACTGAATTCAAGGATCTGATGTAGTCTACACTGAGCTCACAGTTAATTTTGTTGTTGCTGTTGCCTAAAATACTTGTCTGTAAATTGCATTGGAAAGTCACAGACTTAGAGTCAGGTTATGGAAAAAAATTTCCTTCCCTCAGAATTCATGTAAAAACATGTACAAATTATGCTTTTAAAAACCAAGATAGGCAGGAACTTTGGGATATTTAAGATTCTTCAGCTATTTCAGACACTTATGCACATATGCAGTTACTGTTTGTTTTTGTGAAATAATGTGCTCTTGGGGAGAATTTAATCTCTGATCTAAATGATTCTTGTAAATTTTGAAATATGGAATATGTTTCGTTATAGAAATCTCCACAAAGTTTGTAGTTTAACTAGTGTCATAGAAACACGAATATCTTGAGAGATCTTGTATATAATAATCATCCATATGTAATTAGATAGTAAATAATTCATGTACACCCACCTGTTGCTGTAGTCCATCAAATCCTCTTTGGATCCTATCAACCACACATCAGTGATTCTTTACAGGCTGGGTAAACACCAGGTAAACACCAGAAATTGGTTCCCAGAAAGGTGGCTGATGCCTTGTGTCTATCAGTCCCTTAGGAAGAGACATTTGGACAATGTCCTTCATAATGGGCTTTTCATTCATGGTCAGCCCTGAAGAGGTGAGATGGTTGGACAGCATGAAAACTGTAGGTCCCCACCAACTAATCTATGTCCTCTCTCCCCTCCATTGCATTCAGTTCCACTGCACTCCATTCCATTGCATCCGTTTCATTTCCTTGTGCCCTTCTTGTAAATTGGAATGATGCTGACTAGCTTCCAGTCAGCTGGGAACCTCCTCAGACTGCCAAGACCTTTGGTAGAGGACTGAGGGGATCCAGCCATAGGATCCGCTAGCTCCTTTAGTGCTCTGGAATGAATCTCACTGAGACCTTGTGGACTTGGAAACATTCTTTGGTCATGAAACACATGTCCTGAAAAGGACCATGCAGTTTATTGGATGCAGTAGAAGAGGGGATGCTGAGAACCTGAAGTCATTCAGTGCCATTTTGTGTTTGCAGAGGAGCAGCAGGGCCAGCCGGGGTCTCGCCTTCTCTCAGTGGGGTCGTCTGATGTGAGGCTGCAGGAGGCTGCTGGGAGCAGGCACTGGAGGGCCCTGGAGCCGTGTCCTGCCCCCGGACACTCTCGGTCTCCCTGGGCCTGCTCCTGGCAGCCAAGCGCTGCTGGCGGAGGGCCGCCTGCATTGCCCGCAGCATCTCTGCGGTGACTGGCCGCAGGGCCCTGGCCGTGGCCACCCTGCTCTGCAGGCGGGTAGAGGGGCCGATGGCCAGCTCCTGGTAGTCGCTGTCCCCGCACACGGAGTGCGGCAGCTGCTCCATGGGCTGCCTGCACACGGGCCAGCAGTCTCTGGCCCTGGCCCACTGCCGGATGCACCTGAGGCAGAACTTGTGCATGTCACGTAGGCCAGCCTCTTCATGGGTCCCAGGCAGATGGGGCACTGGGAGTCTTCTGCTGCCTCCAGCGGTCCTGCCTGGGGAGGCTGGCTCAGGCTGCCATCACTTGCTGCAGAGCTGCTCTGCCCCATGTCTTCTTTGGCAGTGGATGCCATGTCCACCCAGGAGGGATGTGCAAAGTGCTGGAGCTTGTCTGGCAGGAGGGGCTTGCTCAGAGTGCACTTCCTCTCACCAGTGCTTCTGCAGCAGGTGTCACACAAGCAAAGGAACTGAGGCTGCCCTGGGGGGGAGCGGTGGAAATACCCAGGTCCTTCAAGAAGGAAAGCCTCCCAGCTGCCCAGGGAGATGTTGTACCTCCCAGTCCACCTCTGCAGCTAAGAGCGCACCTCCTGGGCCCTCACACTGCCTGGATGTGCTAGGGCTGGGAAAAATCCTGGGGTAAGCCAGCTGGCACAATGCTGGGTCATCTGTGACATTATAACCCATTGCTGTGTGAATCCATCATCAGATTGGATCCATAACTGGTGATGTTACAATCCAGCAGTTGCACTAGGTGATTGCTCTAGAATCCTTGATGAATGAACTGTGTTCTTTTCTCTTCTTCCCTTCTCCTTTCCCTTCCTTTAGTATCCTGGGATGAATTCCACCAAGGCTCTGTGGACTTAAGAACATTCAACTGCTGCAGCTGACCCCTTACAATTCCAGTATCCACAAAAGGAAGGTCACTGTTGCTGTAGCTGTGCTCCTCCAGCACAGAAGACTGGGAAGCCCAAGGTTTATCAGTAGTATTAAAGACTGAGGCAAAACAAGCACTGAATGCCTCTGCTTTCTCTGTACACCCATTTGCCAGTGGGCTGTCTTTGTCAATGAAGATGTTTTCTTTGGACACCCACTTTCTATCGACATAATTAAATGCCTTATTTTCTGGCACAACAAAAGCTGGTGGAAGAAATACCCAAGTCCCTCAAGAGACAAAGCCTCTCAGCTGCCCGGGGTGATGTTTCCCCTCGCAGCTCACCTCTAGCTGTGCATAATCTCTCCCTCTGTGTGAAGCCCACCGCAGTGTGAAACCAAAGCAGAATTGGTGCATGCCCTAGGCCACGTTGTCTGCTTTCTTCGTGTCTCCCATGTAGCCAGGGCACTGGAGTATGCTGCTGTCTCCACACTCCTACTCTGGATTCAAGCACATCCTGTTCCCCCACTGAATCTAAAGTTCTATTTCCAAGTCCAGCTAGCTTGCTTATACCTATGTAATACCACCCAGTGTAACATAAAATATTCACCAAATGAAATTTCAGATCAAAACGTCCTGAACATGATTGAGAACATGCTGACTTAGGAAAATACCATGTAAATCTGTCCAATATACATTTTTCTTATCAGAATAATGTATGTCACTATACACTTCTCTTCCACAGTGTAGGGATGACCAAAGAAGGTTCTGTGTGAATGAGCTGTTAGAAGACACTTGTACCTGGAGACTGACTTGGTAAGATGGTATAGAGCAGTATTTATGTTTGTAATTGGCATTTATGTTTGTAATTTGGTCATATTTGTATGAAACCTCCAAAAGACAATTCTGAGAACTACTGGGGGCAGGAATTATACCAAACAGAAAAACAATTGGTTCAATATTTCAGATTTTTCTTTTCAGACCTCAGTTATTGCTTAGCAAAAATCAATGCTTTTTGGATATGTGTAATTTTTCCCAATTCTCTCCTTTTCATATTGCTGAAGTTTTCATTAAAGGTTTCATATTTTCCAAATTAATTTCGCGTGATTAAAGGTGTCATAATTTTCATGTGTGTGTCGCTGTTAGAGAATTTTTGAGATGAAATACTATAAAAATAATAGGTTTGCTCTTCATTATGACTATATTTTCACAGTTCAGTGATTTTAAAACCTTTTTTATTTCTTTATTTTCTTTTTTTTTTTCTTCTTTTTATTAATGGAGGCTAACTATGATGAGCTTTTTACGTGGCACTCAAAGTGCAGCTTATTCCAAAGCTAGCCTGCGATGGACAAACACTAAATGAGATTGATTCCTCATTCACCTTTCATTTTATTCCATTTAGGTAAATTCCACTTTTAGATAAAGAAGCTGTTGACACTTTTTGTGATGTTTTTCATCACTGTGTTATAAAGTACTTTGCCAACAATGGTAAACTTAAATGACACACCTGTCATTTAGCAGATGGAGGAAAACAGAGAGGTAATGGCTTGTTTGAGGTGGGTATCTGGTGCTTACTGAGGACCCATCTGGTTTCCTAGGAGCATGGCCCAAATTTCCATTCTAGTCCTTTCTATAAAGAGATCAGAAGATGGGTATTTTATGGATGACAAGTGTATGAATTTTAGGAGCACAGAGAATGTCTGCAGAACAGGATCATTTGCTGTAGGTCCCTTTCCTCCAGACTAAACAATCCCATCTCCCTCAGTCACTCTTTATCGGAACTGTGCCCCAGACCCTTCCCCAGCTCTGCTCCCTTCTCTGGACACACTCCAGCACCTCAATGTCTTTCTTGTAGTGAGGGGCCCACTTCTGAGGCCTGAGGACAAGCACATGGGACCAGCTCCCAGCAATTCCATTCACTACAACTCTCTGGGCCCAGGTATGCATTTTGGCACTGTTTAGTGAGGCAGAATGCTGATAAACAGCATTTTAGAAGGGGAACCTAGGATTTCTCTGTAGTAGGTGCTGCTCTGCCAGGAGACTGAAAAGTGAAAGCTGTGAGTACATGCTATGTGCTTGTCATCCTCCTCCCATATAGATCACCTGGGAGCTAAGACTGACTCACTTAAGTTTGTGCTTTTCTTATTTCCTTTTCTAAACTCTTGCACCATATTTACTTGCTAAAAGCTAAAAAACTGTCCTTAACATTAAAGTACTAAATGTTCATGTGTTGGTTAGGCTTGCCATATTTATACACAGCTATAAAGATGCTGTACTAGTTTGAAAACAAACCAGTGGGAGACTGCAAGTCAGAATTATAGAATTATAATTTAATAGGAAAATTAAAGTAAATGCAATAATACAAGAAAAAAAACTGACAGAGTCGGGATACAACCTGATACCCTGTTAGTCAGGGTGGTGGTAGCAGTCCAAGCAAAGTGGTTCAGTTGAAGCGGTGATCCTGTAGAAGGGTCTGGTCTCTACCTGAAGGTCCAGTGGTAGCTCTTTTCCTCTAGGAATCCAGTAGGCAGGGCTGACTTTTGCAGTTCCAAGGCCCAGCTTATATTCAGTCAGGAATGCTTGGCTCCTCCCCCCGGGCGGAACATCTCACAATGGGATGAGGTAATTCCATGAGTCATGTGGTGGTTTCTTGATGGCCCATTAACAGAGATAACACCCGGAGGGAGTTATCAGGGGTGAGTCATGACAGGAGATACCAAACAGTGCCCCACCTGGTTTAACAGCTTGTGGAGATGGTAATAGAATATATCTTATATTGCAACCTAGGACAGATGCACAGGTATGAAGTATGTCTGTGTGATAAGACATGGGTATTATTAGTTATCTAGCAGACAAAGACTCAGGATGGCATTAGTAGAGGTATTTCAATCATTGTTACAACTTGCTGGATTTGTTTCCTATTAATTATGTAAAATTATGGCCACTTTATACCAAAAATTCTCCAGGGTAGAATAAACTGATGGAAAATATGTTAATTTTTTGAACTAGCATTGTAAATTGGGAAATTATTCTGTAACCTTCATTTAGACCAACTATGCTAATAAACATGCTCACCTGTATGGAAAAAGACAACAAAGCAAGCTCACATGTTCACAACTAATTTCAAGCTGGGTAAGGCTATGTAAAAGATTTTATGCCTGAAGACTCGGTCAAAGCAGTGCGACAACTTGTATTAGCTATGATTTAACAGGATTACAGGAGGAATTTCCAGGCAGCTGCTCCACATACAAACTGCCTGGCTAGATAAAGCTAGTGCAGATTGGAAATAAAAAGCTGTAAAGGCAAAACCAGCTTTGGGAGGAAGTGAATAGTTGCCATGTCCAGGGAAATGCACTGTGCTATTAGCACAGGGAAGGCCACCTAACATTTTTTTGTTCTGTGTGTTATTTCAGTGCAGTGACTCTCTCTCTTCTTGCCATGCAATATAGATAATGAAAGTCTAATGATATACTATGAAACCTGTGCTTTGGGCCGTAGTTGCAATTCTAGTCCCTGACTGCTCAGTTAGTCCAGCTAAAATACATGAGGACACACAGAGTTTCTCTGTAAACAGTTCATTTGCTTTGAAGCTCTTAAAAAATCAAAATATTGTTGGAACTTTCAGCTACCAGACTGCAAAGAGGATGGAAGAGTAGGGGGGAATTCCTTCTAAGCATTCTGAAGAGGGAGAATCTTAAAGACAGGTGGGGCTTTTAAGTGGAGGGGAAAAAAGTCAAGGATAAAGTGATAGAGTAAAACAAACAACGAAAAAAGGATGTAAGTTGTAATTTCCACTTTTTCCTAAAAGCATGTGCAACCCCCAACTACCTCTGATGGCCACTGAGGTAATAATGTGTCCCTTTTACTAATCAGTGGGCTAGGCAAGGTGTAAAACTGGGAATTAGGGTTTCCATATCCTTTCCTGATGATTTGACCCTACAGAGGAGGTCAGCATACCTCAGCAATGGTCTCACAGGTATCTTTTTTGTTTTATTGCAGTTGACAAATAAACAACAGCAAAGATCTCACAGTGCTTGAAACACAGAAAATTACACAACTGCTTCTTGAAAGCGACAATCTGATTCTGGTTATCTGTTGGGGATAACACTTGGAGCTTGTGGTTCTAAAAGAGTGAGGTTTACAGCTAAGGATCAGTTGAGGAGTTTAGTGTAGAGAGGTGTATGCTCCTCTTCATAATCCTAATGAAATTAGTGAAGCTTTGGTAAAACTCAACAATCAGCCTGCACAAATTTTGTCGTAATTTCTGTAGCATGACAAAGGCATGGAACCACAGACTGGCACGTGTCTGTCAACAGAAGTAAAACAAATTCCCAGCTTAGGTAATGCTATGGAAAAGGCAGTTGCTGAAATAGTTTGAGCACGTAACCTTGAGAACTGCATGCAAATTAAGTTTCATGGATTATGTAGCAACACTGTCCCGTTTTATAACACACTTTTACAATTGTGATTTAGGCAGTACTTTTGAAGTGTAGAGATTTTCCAGATCTTTTGCAGATGGTTTATCTGATTCTAGGCAACTGAAGTCTGTGAAGTGATTGAGAAAGAAGGCATTGAATCATAAAATCATATAGGTTGGAAAAGACCTTTAAGGTCATCAAGCCTAGCTGTAAGAATGTAGCATGTACTGGAGTCCATCCTTCTTCAAGGTAATATTTAAGCACTTTCTTAACTGTAAAGAGTAAAATAAATGGGAGGTGAATTTCAATAGACACTGAAACAGCAAATCACTTACTGGAGTTCTTGAACTTGGGAAAATTGTATCCTCATATACAAGTAGATTTTTGCATCTATTCTTTGTGGCAAATGATTACCAAAGAAACAGGGACATCCAGGCTCAATTGCATGATATCTACATACACGCTTGTCTTTATTTTCTACTAACATAAAATAACACTCAAATTATTTCAAATCTCAAGAATGAGAAAAAAAAAGACCCAAAACCAAACCCAAACCTGTTCTCTTTATCTAATTCTTATTAACTTGATGTTGTTCCCTTCTTTTTCCAATTTCCAGGCAGAACCTTGTCTCTGCTATCATGAACTACAGAGGTCAAGTGGAATATCTGCTGCAAAATGAGGTATTTTTTCTCAGTTTGTTATACCAGAAAAGCATTAACTTCAACATGAAAGGTATCTAATTATTAATCTGTCTTAGATGCAATTAAGGAAGACTTTTAATTAAGACTGCTTAATCTGACTTCGAAAGGATATAAATTTTCTTAATAAAACTTGGTTTGAGGTTAGGAAGAGAGTGCTGCGAATTTAAAATATCAGAGGTGACTGTTTCTAAGTGTCAAGGAACTTGTAAATAAAACCAGGGTTGTTTGGGTTGGCAATAAAATGCTTGGAATTAGTAGAGGTATAATACATTATATGTATCTGCAAAATTTGTCCCTGATTTTGCAAACCCCCAAGCTCAACGTTTGCATATTTAGGATATGTATGCAAGCATGTGGTACTTTGTTGGATTAGGTTTAGGCAGCAAAACTCCCAAGAGCTTTATTTTAAAGCATTGTGGGCTGCCAATTGAATGGTACATGCTTGAAGGAAAAATCTTTTAGGAAATCTTTGCTGTCTGATGTTTTAAGCACAAATGTCTAAAGGACAAATTGAGTCATACTTTGGAAGAAACCACATGTTTATTTGATCTGACTTCCAACTTGGCATGATAACTGATTTGATCTGACTTTCAAGTTGGCATGATAACTGATTTTCTAGGGTTTAAAACTGAAAAGAAAACAAAAGATTTAGTAAAATCAGAGAATACTGATGCAGCATGGAGGCATTCCAGTGCATCCATTCCAGAGTTATAACTCAGTATGCTAAGTGATGGATTTCTTTGAAATATGTTACAACATAAAATGATTATTTTGCTTCAGAACTCTGTCACGTACATTTAAGTTCAGATTTTAATCTCTCTGGATATCCTTGATCCATTAGTATGTCTATTTTGAATAGCTAGAAAACTTACATTTACATAAAAATGTTTATACATATACACACACGTATAGAAATGCACATAAACATACAGACACATACATAAATATCTAAATAAACACCAGTAATATATAATATATATACAAATACATAAACTAATATAGATATATGCAAACATTTTCCATTTTGTGTAAAACTTTGACACTTTTTCAAAATGCAAAATACAAATGTAGAAGTTGTTGAACTGTGCCCAGCTACAAAGTAAAGCTCTGAGTCTGATACTGTGCAGGCATTTGCTGAATTTTCCTTTGTAAGCACCATCTCAAAGGGAAGTGTTTAGTGTATAAAATGTGATGCAGTCATAACCATTTGGAAAAGTTAGGTCCCCAAGCTCAAATGTGCACATATATTTCTTTACTGAAGTAGACCCTCCAGGGTCGTTATTTACATTCACTTGAAATTTCAGGGCCTAAAGTAAGAGGATTCTAAATTCAAAAAAAGCCATAACCTCAGCATTAATGAGACTTTGCAATCCACCCTCTGCAACTGACGCTGTGCAGATATTCCTCAGACCTATAATGAAGCATTCCTAAATTTGTTTTTGCTAAAGACTTTTACATTGAGTAAGCAATTTTGTTGAAATCATTAACTTTTTATAAAGGGAAGGAAGTACATTTTTCAAATATTCATACCATCTAACAAATATGTATGTGTCTAGAGCTAAATTCCTCTGTAGTTTGTTTTTTTTAATAAGGTCTTTTCTACTCAGGGACACTCAATAAAGTTCATATGAATTGCTTAAAAGAGCAGGATTCCACGTTAATGCTGTAGGTCATATCACCATGCAGATGTTTTCATTCAGAGGCATCAGTGTATGGAGCTTTTTCAAACCTGGAATAATGAAGTATGATTTGCTTTAATTAGTGGCTCAAGAAATTATGGAGCTCTAATGTAATAAGTTATAGTCGTAAATAGGTAGTAAAGAAAGCAAAAAATGAGGGCCCTTTAGTTGGTCTTTGAATCCTTGTTTATTTATTTTCTGTAACGTCTGATTACATTGCTTGAAGAAGGTCTAAAATTGGGGTCATTTTAACCGCCCCTTATGCCAAGTCTGCACAGGAGTAATTATGTCAGTTTTCCAAGCTATTCCCATTCACATTACTGGGATTGTTGTTGCTCTTCCCTGATTCACCACAGTCCACCTTCAGCACCTCTGGAATGTAAGACACTGGGAGCTACTCCTGTATTGTAAATTAAGTGCACATGTAACTGCTGAGTTCTGTAGTCAGCTGGAATCAGACACACCTTGAGATTCTCAGTTTAAAAGGAAAAAAATTATTAATATTTTGCACATTTTTCTACCTAATTTCAAATTTGTTCAGACATGAGGATACTTTTGACTTATGGGACAAGCCCACTATCATTATTGATCTAATTAGTAATAGTGATAAATAAATCAAAAATTAATTGTGAGATGGATAATGCCCCTATAAAACAAAAATTACAAAAAAGTCTGGCACAAAGATGAGATTGGTGCTGTTAGGGTTGAAATGTAAGTTTTGAAATGTAATTCTCAGACAATATGTGCAGTCAAACAGCCAGCCAATTTTGATTGCCCTGATAACCACTTTATATGCACTTCATTTTGACATCCATTCAAAATGTACTGTTACTGCAGAGATGACTTTGTAAATTTTTTATACAGAGTGTAGAAGTTCTAGAATGAAATAACATTTTTTTATCATATAAATTATTGAAACACCACAATATCCTTCTAAGGTTCTGCTGTATTTAAATATGTAGAGGGAAAAAATATTACAAGTTGTTGACTGTAGTTCTTTTGGAATTTCAGAAGATGTGAAATTTCTGTAAGAAATGAATCTCTGTTTCCCTTCTTTGGGACAAAAATCAATGTCCTACATCTACACATGAAAAAACCCCCTCTTTCCATGATAATATCCCAGCACAGAAATAGTGTGGAAGAAGTCATCATGCATAGTATAGAGTATCACATAATTTTATGTACTTGCTCTTCTTCATCTGCAATATGCTCCTTAGAAGTAGCTGCCATAAAAACAGAGTGTATGGTAAAGTAGCTTCTATAAATATTAAACACTTTGATAGTTTATCTTTAAACAGGAGAGCATATTAAACAGAATTTGGTACATCCCTCAAAACACCAATTCTCTTTATGGAATAGCATTTATGTGTACGTACAAAAATACATAAACCATTGGTGGCTTGGAGTTTTTGGAGTTTTTTTTCTCCATCCAGAGAGATGCTTCACTACTCAAGGGTTACTTTTCTGTATGTTTATTGCTTGTGTACTGTTCAGCTATCACCCTGCAGAACTGTATTTATAGGCATAAAATTCCTTCTTCTAATAATACATCTTCACTTGTGAAGACAAAAAATGCTAAATTAAAATTTGTTTAGATCAAATGCAAAATTGGAATTGGTGTGACATTTAATATTAATTATATTTAATATATTTATATAACTGTACATAGTTATGTATATATATATACACACACTCACTTATCTCTTCAACAACTCAGAGTAAACCAGCATTTATAATGCTTTGGGTTTGTCAGTGTTACACACAGCAAAGTCATACCATTGAGCAATCAACTTCAGCCCAAAGGAGGGTCTGAAGTTCTCGAGAGATCACAGTCAGCCTTTTCCTCTCTAGAACCTGTAGTATGAAAAGGTGTTGCCATACTTAATTATTAAAAAAATACCCCAATAACTTACATTTCAAAAAACCTGACCGCCAAATATTTGCGAATATTTTATAGAATTCATTCCTGCTTCAGTTCTGCTCGAGGCAGGTAATGTGGAATTAGTAAGCTCAATATATTTTTATATTTATTTGTAATAATGACAGGTGTTAACCTTCTCAGTACAGTCTGTGCATAGACCTTAAACCTGAAAACAGCAAGTTCATCTTGGTACAACTTCTATTTTTCAGGCATGAGTGAGAGCAATGGTTTTATGGGTACATCAGCGTGCTATAGTGCACCAAAAGGAACGTTTATCAGTACAGAAACATGGAGAATATTTATAGGAGATCTTCTGCTTGTTCAGAGAATGTATTTTAAGGTTTAATGAAGTGACATAACTATGCAGAAAGCCCATGGGTTTTTATTTATTTATTTATTTTCCTGAACATAGAATACTTGATATTTAAAGATTGTGTTTTCCTTCCTTTGGGGATTCTTTTTTTTTTTTTTTTTTAATTCCCAAAGGTATTTCTGAGATTCTTCATCTAGAAACTTTTCTTCGTATTGCAATATTTAAAGATCTAAATTTATGATCAATAAGATTCAATAGTTTTAACTAAATATATAATTTTTGCAGAAAACTAGTTGCAAAAGTACTCAGTCCACAGGTGTCAGATTATGCAGCCTCCCACTCATTCCCTATTTTTAGGAGGAACATGGCTGTTTTCCAACTCTCACAGAGACGGGTACAATAGTGAGGATAAATTCACAGAATCACAAAACCTCAGAAAGCTCGTGAATCACTTGGCGTCATGTTTCCTCAGAAGTTCCTTTATAGTGCTTCTGCACTCCTGGGGTTCAGGCAAACCAACGTTTTGCCTTAAAATCAGTCTTTGATACCAAATTTGTTGCAGTTTTAAACAGGGTACATTTTGTGGAAGATAATTGGACTTCAACAAAAAGGATGCTGTCTTTAGGAAACCATTGGCCTGTGGTGGTTTCAGTGCAGCCAGACTAAAGTGTGGGGTGTTTGAATTTTGCTTGAGGGGATAGGATTTTCTACACCCTGACTGCCATGAAGTTTATGGTAAGATATTTCTGGTAAATCTGTGTGTCTGCTGTTTCCTTTTTTCCCACCTTTCTTTCGTATCAACAGAATGAAGTTGATGGTGTGATTGAAGCAGCTAAAGCCATCTGCAGTGTCCTCTGCTTTGTGGAAACCAGAGACATTACTGGTGCAGTCAGGAAACTCTGTGCACTGGTGAAAGCACAGGTGAAAGATGCATGTTCATGTCCTATTTTTCTCTTTGAAACTGGAACTTGAATGGGTATTGCTAATTTTTTGATTGATCAAGTCCATTTTACTGTCTTGCTACATATTTTGCCTTTGGCAGTTGTTGGGTAGAAGCACTGTAAAAAAAGAATGTTGGCCATGTGTGATGTGACAGAGGAGCAACAGAAGACTTGTCATGTGCTTAACTGGAAGTGATATTCTCCTCTAGTTCTTTCTTGTTCCTACTCAATGTACAAATCTCTGCTTTGCCACATCACCTATTTACAAAATCAAGTGGTTTCAAAGGATTAGATTTTCAGATATTTAGCATAAGTTGTCAATAATTTAAAAAAAAACTTCCATAAATGTCATTTAAATCATTATTTTTTTCAGATTGAAATGTCCCTGCTATTCATGCGAAGAAGTACCAGCATCATACAATCCTGATTTTAGCTGAAATACTCTTAAAACACTGAAATAGGTTTTCCCAGGTCTTTCTGTATAATTGTGAACTGGGACTTTGGAGGGCAGTATCTGTTCTCAGTTTGGTCATCAGCTGCTTTGGTATGACCTTAAACAAGTCACTGTGACCTGATTCGCAGAAGTTCTGAGCACCCAAAAATTCTTTTGAAGTCAGCATCCTGGAGATACAGGTGCTCAGCAATTTTGAAAATCAAGCTATTAATCACTTGAATTTAGTCTGGTGTACCTGTAAGCCATGATAATGTTCTCACACCCTAATGAAATTCCCTTTTCACACTTTAAAAAAAAAAAAAGTTACTAAGGAATTCTCTTCTTTCCCTGCATGGTCTCTTGTCTTTCTTTCTCACAGTAAATACTGTTTAGAAAAACATGCCAAACTGGATGGGATGCTTGCATTCAGACCATTACCTGCTTGCAAGACTTTTGTCCTTTCTCCTTATTGTTGGTTGTGATTTTATTTTTCCCATGGCTTGTGATATGTGTAAGAACACCAAGGACTGGAAGAACCAAAGCAGCTCTAGGGTTTTTGGTTTGTTGCTGAGGCCTGATGTGCTGATTCACTTAAGTGGCTTCTCTTACTTCCCTTCTAGTTCATGATTCACTCACTGCAAATCTTGCTTCTATATTATCCTAAATCTTTTAATGTCTGCTTTGGCATCACTTCTTAGAAGCCACTACTGAGGGTAAATTCCTGAATAATTGAGTCTGTGTTGGCACACATTTTATCTGGCATGATGTAGAATCAAATGGAAATAAGAATATCTCCATTTAAGAAAAGCTCTTCTTAGATGTTAGAAGGCAAATACCATGGAGAAAGAGATAAAGGAAGTAACAAGGCATTAACGTGATTTGCTATTCAGTTAAACTCCACACTCTCCTAAGAGGCATCAGGATGATCAGTGTCTTGTCCTTCAGAAACGTATTTTGTTAATCCAGAATTTTTCTTAAGAGATAGACAAAGAGCTGGGTCCATTTAAAAGACAGAGAGGACAGTACCAGAACTTTCTTTTAGAAAGCAATTAGAGCAGACGAAATGTATTGGGACTAACTTGTTAAAAGATTTTATTTTTTTTTATTTTTTTTTTCTTTTCT
>VZTJ01002639.1:1176527-1205108 GCA_013397795.1 Orthonyx spaldingii | reverse complement strand
ATTTTTTTTTTTTTTATTTTTTTTTTCTTTTCTTTTTTTTTTTTTGAGGTAAAAAAATTCAGTGTATTTTTTCTTTTAGTGTTCAGGTCAGCCCTGTGAACCCAATGTGTAAACTGCCTCCTGTAACTGGCTTATATATCCTGAGTATCCCCTGGTCCATTTGCAGCCCCATCCTCTCTGAATTTGAGCAGAGAAATAGATGCAGTGGCCAAAGAGACAAATAAGTTCCTCTTAGTGTGGCTCATCCTAAGTTAGAAAACCCCCCATGCCATGAAGAATTGCATAATGGGATAAAAGCTAAAGAGTACAGGTCATCTTTTCAAGTCTTAGTTTTTTGTTGATGTTCATGTTTGCTTCTGCTTGTCTTCAGAGTGATTGCCATGCAAGGATTGGTTTTATTTTTGAGGTGAAGTGGCTATTAATAGGCAAATAATTATATTATGAGCTGATCTGTCTTGTTGTAAAAGGAAACAGACAAAAACCCTGCTCCAAATGTTCCCTGTTTGCCGTTGCTCATTCTCCAGCATGTCACCTTTCCAACTCCACTGTACAGACTGTCTCTGATATATACTGGTTCTCCTAAAACAACTTCCACATTCTTCCTTGCAGGGAGGGAGTATTACACTTCCCTTTTTCTCTTGTACTTCTTTAGATTACAAGCCCTTCAGAGCAAGGAATGCCTCTCCTTATCTGTGTGTACAGTCTCCAGCACAGCAGAGTGCTGGTCCTGGCTGTGCTCTCCAGAGGCTACAAATGATAAGTGGTGATGATAATGATACTGTTTGCTCATCTGTAATGAGCAAAATGATACTGTTCCTGAATAGCCTCTTCTGAATGTTAAAAAAGATTGTGTCCTGATTGAATAGTCGTAAATATTTTTCTGTCCTAATATTCAATACGAAGCTGCTTCACTTATCTCTTGAAAACCACTGACTAGATTGTTACTCGTGTTGTAAAGTTTTCAGTTATTGAGGTTTTGTTCTCTTAACACTGCCTTTCAGGCTTGGTTAGCTGAGCTGGTTGTCCCTTGAAGCCTTCCTGTAAAAGCTGCCTGTGACCTTGACTGACACCCCTCTCCCTCTGACTCCCTCTTTGCTGAAGCAGACCTGACTAACAACTGACTTCAAACAAGTGGAGGGGAAAAAAAAACAACATCTATTCCTGCACCAGCAAATGCTGTTGCTGCTGCTGGCTTTTTACTCCTTTGAG
This sequence comes from Orthonyx spaldingii, assembly GCA_013397795.1. Classification (NCBI taxonomy): domain Eukaryota; kingdom Metazoa; phylum Chordata; class Aves; order Passeriformes; family Orthonychidae; genus Orthonyx; species Orthonyx spaldingii. The sequence continues at coordinate 1,203,899 of VZTJ01002639.1, read as the reverse complement.
AAATAGCTCCTAGGACAGTCAATAGACCTCAGCAATCTAGAAAAGGTTTGGCTTTGACTCCATATAGAACTTCATCTCTCTCAACAGCTGAACTATAAATGTCATAAAAGCAGTAAAATATATTTCTGCGTGTATTGTAACTTGAACACTGTCCCACTGTATGAAAATATTCATTACACATTATATGCAACTACATCATGTATGGAATAATATATAAATGTAGCAAACCAGATTCTATCTCTATTTATCAATATTTATACAAAGACAATTGACCAGCTTTCCTGTCTGGAGCAGCATATGTAGTCCAAATTAATACTCAGCAGCCAGTTGTTTGACGGAGTACCAACTCCCCTAAATCTCTTTTTGATATTAAGTCATATTGAATTGTAGGATCATTTTTGATGTGAATTTTGGGTACTGACAAACTTATTGAATGCTGCAATATTTGTGTATTTTGCCACATTGCTCGAATTATTTCTATTATGTTCATCATCATAGTCCCAAAATATTTTGTTAGGTGGAAGAGAGGCTTTTTGCAGATAAGCAGGTAAACTGCCCCACAAATTAAGTGATGTTTTTGAGGCTAGCTGTTACCTCTCAAGTGCTGCAGCATTACACATCGGGTAAGGAAGAAGTGCCAGAAAAAAATTCTAATTGCTTTTTCACATGGTTTCCTGATGCTTTACTGTAATATATGGTGTGGTTTTGTGTGGAATATTTTTGAACACATCCTTTTGGCACATGTGCACATAAAGCCTGAGGGAAACCACTGCTTGCTTCTTCCAATGTAAATTACACAGGGTGTCAGTGTATGTTTGTTTATACCTATCTGTACATGTGTGCTCGCCTACTTGGAAAAAAAAATTGAAAGTGCTTCTATTAAAAAAAAGAAGTGAAGAAACTTACTTTCAATCTTCTGTCTTTAATTAAATTGTACTTGTTACCTCCTTACTGCCTCCTCACTGCCAGTGCTGTGAATTCCTCTGCCGTGGTTAAGAGATTATGAAAGCAACTGGCACCAGTGCTAGTTTCTTCTTAACTGATTGCATCTCTTTGTAAATATGATTATTTCAGTCTCTAACCAACCTAACCCTGGGATTTTAAAATCCAGTCAGGGGAGGCTCTGGGCCTGATACACAATTAATGTTTTTCATCTCTCCCTCTTTTTTCTTTTTTTTTTCATTCCTTTCTCACAGCAGCTCACAAAAAGTCCTGGGAGATCAAATCCTGCCAGAACAGGCACTAATCCACTATATATTAAGCATGCTATACTATGTTGAAAGTATAAGTACTGTGCCAAAAGGTTGTTTACTTTCCAAATTTTGAGAGAATGGAACAAAGGTCTCTGTTCCCATTTGTCTCACTGCATTATGGAGATTGTGAAAACACAATTCTCAGCCTGGATGTTGCTTTTCTCCCCTCCAGTAAGCATTTGACTACCTCTGTTCATCTTCACCAGACGAATGCTGGCAGCTCCAAGCTGGGTGCCAGAGGGAGAATGTACATCCAGCATTGTACTTCTTATGCCTCCTCTGCATGCCTTGTAATTTTTAAGAAGCATCATGCTGAATACATATGTACTAACATGAAGCATTCTCAGCCCACTGCAAAGGGATTAATGACTGTAAAGGGCAGGAAACCTTTCAGGGATGTGGGTTCAAACAGTGCAAGCCACAGGCAATTCTGAAAGGCAGAACTGACGTTCCAGTCTCTCTGGTCAAGATTTGCTACTTATTTTTGTGTCGCTTTGGTAGATGCAAGTCTGATCATAGATAGATTCATATGATCATAGAATATGCTGGGCTGGAAGGGATCCACAAGGATCATCAAAGTCCAACGTCTGGCCCTCCACAGGACACCCAAGAATCACACCAATGTGCCTGAAAGTGTCATCCAAATGCATACAGAACTCTTTCAGGCTTGGGGCTGTGACCACTTCCCTGGAGTTTCTGTTCGGTTCCCAATCACCCTCTGGGTGAAAAACCTTTTCCTGATATCCAAACTAAACCTCTCCTGACTCAGATTCACGTCATCCCCCTGAGTCCTGTCACTGATCACCAGAGAGAAGAGATCAGTGCCTGTCACTTCCCCTCACAAGGAAGTTGGAGAGAACTTTGAGGTCTCCCCTCACCCAATATTTCCTGTTGGCCACTTCTGGTCGGCTGCCTGCCCAAAGGCCATCGAAGAGCACAGCAGTTTTCACTGCTCTGGCACAGGAACAGAGGTGAAATGGAGGGCACTTGAGTGGAGACTTGCTGCTCCTCAGCTTTGAAAGGACGCCGAGACTCTGCTCTTGTCTGATTGTGTAAGGCTTGCAAAGGGGTGGGGAGGGAGTTCTTATCTCTGTCCTACCACTGCAGAGGCTGAGAATGCGTGTGCACCTCTAATGTTGATAAGTGTTTCTTTGTATCTTGCCATGCCCAAATACTGTCAGAAATCGGGTCTTAAGTGGCTTGTCTGAGGTGGTAGAGGAAGCGGCTCCTGGTGCTCTGAATCCCAGTCATGTCTTGTGTCATCATAATGTTAAGATAAATCCTTCCCTGTTTTTGCTGCGTTTTCCATGAGTGCTACTCCTACAACCATTATAACTGCTAGCTGGTCTTTTCTGAAGTGACTGATTGCTTTTTTCCTCTCTGGTTTTGTCTTTATAGAATTCTCTTCAAAGCGTGGAAACACCAGGCAAAGGTAGAGTGTTATTTTTAAAATCTGTTAATTCAAGATGTATCATCAGAAAACACATGTTTTGCTATTTGTTTTACTAAACTGTTAGAGTGGGCACATTGCAGATGTTTACATGCTTAGGTGTTTTATAAGGTAATTATGATAAATTAAAATTGAAGTGATCTAAAAGTGTAAATAAAACAGCATTTCCACAAAATAATCTGGAGACTCAAATATAGAGAATGAATAGCAGAGTGAAAGAACTGAGTACAGGTGGTGGTGGTCATGGTAGTTTTCTTTAATCACAACTTTCCATGTGGAGAAAAGGGAAAATAATGAACATCATGCAAGCCTGGAAAATTATTTTTCTGTATGACTTTTCCTCCTGACTCCAATAATTTTCATTCCTCCCTCCGCAAGGTTTAGTTCTATGTTAAATAGTGTCCTGTCTAATGATAGACTCTCATAAGAAGAGTAGGTTAATTAACAGTAATGGACAAAATTATAGACCCTGTCCTTTTAAATTCTCATTGGCACAGAGATGCCCAGCACTGTCAGCATGACTATGAAGCACCACTCAGACCAAGGGGTGAGCAGGAGTCTGCTCTGTCCTAGGTTGGATTCCAGGAGAGAACAGCCACATCCAGGCTCCTGCCACATCAGGTGCTGCTCTACCCCTCTGTGACTGCCCAAATGCAGCTGGGGATGCTGCGTGGGTACTATCAAAGAGCCCTCCAGCTGAGCACTGGGGTGGGCTGTGGAAAGGTTGTCTCTCTCCACTTTGTTTGAGGAAAAAAATGGCCTCTGAGATGCTCTTTTCCTCTCTTTTCTCTGTTTACTTTTCTCAGCTGCAGTGTGCTGAGAGAGGCAAAAAGGTGAATCAACTGCAATGATTTCAGCAGCCTTTCAAATGCACAGGTGGTTCAAAGGCAGGATTCCAAATGCCAGGCTGGTTTCAGCATTATTCAACTTCATGAACAGCAGAGAAAGGAAACAGCAATTAAATTTGTGAACTGCCAGGAAAAGCTAAGCAGCTGGAGGGCCAAGAGAGTGAGGGGAGAATATGTAGGTGTAGAAAGGAGAAGAAGGTAAATGCAGTTTGTAGGATTCTTCTTCCTTGGATATAGTCCTTTATCCCATGCATTTTTTTAACACCTTTAATAGCAGTTAATTGCTCATGTTAAAAACAATCAATAGTTACTAATAAACATCTGCCTTAGAAACATCGTTCTCCACACACTGTTGAAAAAATGTAATTGGAATTGATTTAAAACACTGCTCTACTTACAGGTATTTCCAAATTTGAACTTCATTGAATCAGCAGCTCTCTCAAGGAAAATCTCATTTTTGAGTAACAGTGTTTACTCCCTACTTCTGTGTATCTATTTATTTATGCCAGGAAATCTTCAACTGTGGGGATTTCTCTGTTTGTTTTTGGCACACCCTAATTTCATAACAATTGTGGAATCCTTTTGGTAGTGTAATATTAGAAACTGCAATTTACTGATTGCAAGCCAGAACTTGCCAGGCCATTAGTGATTCTGTGGAGAAGCCTACATTCAAATTTGTCCAAGGTAACCAAATTTCCAGTTGCGCTTTTGCATGCAGGGATATACATTTCATGTGTGTTTTAACATGCTATGTGCCTTACATATGCACCTAATAAATAAACTAAATAGACTAAAAGTCAGAAAAATAGTTAAAATTGGGCTCATGAGCCAGCTTGTCAAAGCTGGTGTTAAGAACATGTCTGAGAAAAACCAAGTGTGAGTGCAATGACCAAAGCTGATCTGCAGGAATACAGGTCTGAACTCCCAGAAGTGGGGAAAGTCACACTACATCTTCTCTTTTGGGCATCACAAGTTTTCCTTAGTCCCTGTCTTCTCGGTGCTCACCTTCATGACAATACCATGGGGCCTCCCATCCACTGATCTAGGGATGATAACCTTGAGAGGAATCCAGATAATATTTTCACCTGCTGAAGCTAGAAGTAAAAATCAAACAAGTGGTGAGTTATGAGTTCCTACCAAATTTGCCTTTGTGTTTCCTTTTCTACCTCATTTGCTTCCCACCCTTTTTTTACTTCATTATGCTTAGCTGTCTAGGATTGCAGGCATGCAAAAATATGGAGACCTGTGACCCAAAATTAAAGGAAAACCGTGGCCTCAGCTCAGTGCTGTTAAATCCTTCTCTGGGAAGCTAAAATCCATGTGCTTTTCTTCCTCAAGCAGCACATTTGCAGATGAAGTCCATATTGACAGCCGAGGAAGAGACAGACTGGATTTCCCATTTGTGCTGTTCCTTTCTGTCCTTTGTATGTATTCATGTTTATCTTGAAGAAAACAGGATCAAATTTTAACAGCAAGAGCAGCAATCAGTTACTTCAACTAATAATTTCCTTTTCCTTTCCCCTTTTTTTCCCCAACAGATGATTATCACACTGAGTATCATAAAAGAGTTTTGTTTTTCTCCATTATAGCTTCTCTCTTCCACAAAAGAGAAAAAGATAAAGGATACTGTTAAAATTAAAACCTTACTTTAAAATTTGTTTAGAAACTGCTTTAACCTTGCTCTTTAATAGCACATTTTCAGAGGTTTGTTTTTACTCATTCACCATGGACTAAGCAAGTCAAAGACTATATTCAAAATATCTAGCCTTGATTTAGTGTTGCAATAACTGCCTCTATTAACAGTGTTATCTCTGTAGAACAATTTATGCCACTGCTGTGAATAAAGCAGTACTTATCCACGTTATGCCTAAGTCTGGATCATGTTCTTTTTCCTCTCTATGAAGTCATTAGAAGATTACATTAAAGTTTTAGTGCTCAAAATATTTTCTTTATTTCCTGTTAAATGGGAGGAACTATAGGCATTTCTAGACATCAAGTGTTCACAGAAAATAAAGGTTATTCATGTTAATAAAGATTTAGCATGGGAGTTTGCTGCAATCCAGAGTTTGAAAAGGCTGCAGGCTGCTGCAGAATTGAGCCTGTGCGTGGCTCTCAAAAGCTGATGAATGAATGTTCACTCAGTGTCTACAGCCTTGCTGCTTCGGGCAGGGATTTCACCAGATCAGACATAATAAGCAGCTTTCAGGGTTTGATCAGGAGTTCTCTGGGACCCATCCAGAAAGTCTGGTATGCACCAGGAACTGATGATATTGAATCAACAGTTTTTCCAGCTGAATTGCTGGAGTCGTTATCTTTTCAAGTGAATGCAGAAATGTAATGCTTACAATACATGTAATGTAGTCATCATTACATTTAAGAGTGTAAAGGTTCTCCAGCTGTGCTTGGGATTTGAAAGTTGCTTCTTGATCTGATAATAAAAGCATTCACAACAGAAAGGATTAAAAGAAAAAAAAAGAAAAAAAAAGAGGAAAGGGGAAAAACTAAAGGGTTTTTTTTGTTAGGGTTCCCTTGGAGCTGAAAAATTCACTTTCTTCTTTTCTTAGCACAAACCCATTACATTTTTGTTTTGGGAAAAACTTGCTTTGTTTTGCAATATGGAAAAATCTTAAGGTATTTTTATTGATTGTATTTCATCTCTCTATGCATCTCCAGCATTGTTTCCAAACCAGAGCATGACTCCTCAGCTCTAAGTTGTTGCTGTGTTGCATCCTGATATGTTGTCCCTATAGCCAGAGGCTTTTTAATCAAGAACAATTTTTAAATAACTGCAACCCCCCAATTCTTCACAAAAAATAGAAATTATCAAGGCATTTTAAATCACATAGGACCAGAGACATTTCTGATACCAGGACAGCATGAGATTTTCAAGTTGCTTTCAAGGGATAATCTGTAGGCTTCTTCAACTAGTAGGAGGAAACAATCCAGTAAATATTGCTGCTGGGAAACTGCATTTGATCAGTATATGCATTACAGCCTTTTCATGTTTTGCCTCCTATTACAATAGCAGTCTAATTCATGCTGCTTAGCACTTTGCCTAAAGGTCAAGTGGGTTTTTTCCTGTAGTTTTGGTTTTGGGGTTCTGTGTGTGTGTCCTAAACTGTATTCAGGATCTTGCTCTTTCTTTTTTCTCTCTGAAAATAAGCTGGAAAGAAAAAAATCAAGCTCCATTTATCAAAATTATTTTTAATGTGTCAAAAGGGTCATAAGTCTTCATTCCAAATTCTGTTCAACCAGATTTTTGTCATGTTTTACCTGGATAAAACATGTACGTGTCAGAGAGAGTGTTTAACAGGAATTGACATCATCTGCTGGTGGAAGAGCAGCAAAGCCCCTGCTCAGCTGGAAGATCTGGCACTAAAGTAATATGGGAATTGTAATACTGGTCTGAGAAGAAAAAAGTAAGAGGATTTCTGTAAGGAATAAGCTATTATATTCCTTACTGAATTTTGAAAGCACCTGCAGGTGTATCCATTAATGCTTTCAGGGTTGTGAGGATTGTTCTAAGGGTAGAATTTATTCCTTCAGATTTCCTGTACAAGGAACAGGAATGTGTCAGAAATAAGCATATCTGGCAGCTGTGGTCAAAGTTCACTTCCCTTGTTCTCGTCTCATTTCTGCAAGTCAGATTTCTCCTCACCTTCAGTGAGAAGGTGATGGCAAATAATTTCACACCAGAAATAAATCACAAGGTTTGAGTTGTGAGATTATTGATCTTGGTCACAGTTCACTTTGCAATGTGGTCCATTCATTGTCTCTTAGATACTGGGTATGCCTGGGACAACTTTATAGAAAATAGGTTTTGATATAACTGAAACTATGAGTCTGTTGTAGGAAGTCTATGGCCTGCGCTATGTAAATCAGTGAAACACCACAGACCTTTCTCAGCTGAGATTTACTAATCATAAAAGGCATAAAAAGCAGCAAACTTCTCTGGCTTCATGAATGGGCGGTATAATTTCAGCCTACCATATCCTATTCAGCAGCTCGTTAAAATGCAGTGAAAAAGTGCTGACCAAGTTTTGTGAGTAATGGATGTTCACAGACTACCCAAGATGTTTCCCTCTAATTCAGTTGATTGCTACTGCTCTTAATGACTGAAGAATGGGGTTTGGGAAAAGGTTGATTCTGGCACAGAAACTGTAGGCTGTTTTATAACTGAGAGCTAAGAGTAAGAAAATGAATGTTGAAAAACATCCTGGACCTGCGGACCAGGTCATACTTGGACATTTGCTTAAACCTGAGGAACTTTGGTCCTGAAGATATCTTTGTTCTGTATGTCCTAATAATTAGATAAGTAATGCTGAAGGCCATTTGTCTCCCTTGGCTGGCAGCTGAACTGATTGCCCCCCAGTTGTTCCATTGCTTCCTTCACTCCTCACATGCTGTTATAGCAAGCGAGAGGTTTGGTTTGGTTTGGTTTGCTTGTCTGGTTTTTACATATCTGATATCAGTTTTATGACTCAGATAAACCATGAGAATCTTTTTTCTGCAAACGTGGTCACTGGACAGGGTAGCCTGGATATAGTGATAGACATCTTGCATCTTAATTACTTCCTTGTCTGGCATGTGTAAATCTTCTGTTATGGAAAATACTCCATTGTGAATGTTTCCCCTGACTTTATTGTTTTGGAATCCTTTGCTCATGGAGTATTCCCTTCTCTCTGTGGCTTAGCTGAGATAGAATACATTTCCTCTTGTTCTGGAGACAAAATCTGAAACGTTGCTTTATAGCCTATAATATAGTCTATGTTAAAGCTGTACATTTTTACAGATTCTGAACTACATTTTACCCTGTTTGGGAGAAAATACTGAGAAAGTTCCATTCGGAAATCATTGACTTCAATAGGCCAATATTCATAAATAAGGGGTTTGCTGGTACACTACATTTGCCTGTCAGCCACTTTGAACAGATTGGAAACAAGGAATCTCCCAAGGAGCTGTTGGTCCTTAATGAAAATAGTGTGGTACATTTCAGATAAAGGACTGGTTCAAATAATAGTCAGTTGATGTCCTCTTCTGGACCTCTCAAGGCTCTATGTGTATGACTGTGGCTAAGTTCTTGGAATGTAAAAGAATTCAGTGCAAATTAAACATGTAGTTTGGAGGTACTAAGTGATTACACATCCAAGAGGACTGGGAATGAGAATTAAATTATATTCTAGGGAAAAAAACACTAGAGCCAAAGATTTTTCTTCAAAATTATTATGGTGAAGGGTGATAAATGGTGAAAATACTAAAGAGGATAAATAAAAGGCAATTAAAACCAAGCGGTAGACAGAGAGAGTAGAAGGACAGAGGTTTTTTAACTTGTTGGTCTCTAAAATGATTCAGTTTTCATACATGGAAGATGATTACAACATTACAAGGTGTAGTACTCTAGCCACTCCTTCATATATGCAATAACTTGCTGTCAGTATTTTCAGAAGCAAACTTCATTATATGTCAAACTATTTCAATTTTATGTGTATTTCTATCGTTACATAATTAAAATGTGTCTATTATAAAATGAAGGCAAATAATTCCTTTGCACTGTTTGCAGGGCATTTTGTGACTCAGTAATTCTGGTTATTTGCTGGTTTAAAGGCAAAAGGTATCAAAGAAGAAGAATAAAATTTCCAACTGAGGATAGGTTTTTTTGGAAACATTTCTATCAGGAAACTGAGATAGCTGAGTCCAGTGAATTATGGTATCTGTATCTAATGTTGGGCAGGACTCCTGCACCTATCCCAAGTATAAAAAGTTAATAGGAGTCTCAGGCTTCCTATTCCTGGGTTGTTTCTTCTTTTTCTTTTCTTTTTTCTTTCAATAGACACTATTAGCTAATAGATGGCTGCTGACTTCAGTGGCCAGACAAGTCTGGGGAATATGGCAAGAACTGTAACTGTGGTGAGTGTTTGTTCTTGATCATGTAGGAAAATGTGAGTTAGAATGGTAAAAAAAAAGGAGAATTTGGGGTTCTCCTCTTGGAAGACAAATCAGCCTGATCTTGGAACACCACAATGTACTCTGATGCTTTCTCTCTCAACCTAGCCCATGCTTGAGAAATAAGTGCTCTTAACAGCTCTCTTCACTTGATGGAGACTGCCAGGACTGGGGATTTTAATTTACACTGGCAATCAGGCAATCCCAAGCTGCTCCAAAAACAGAGAGGGAAGATGGATAAAAGCCAGTAATTGCAGGGAAAAAAAACCCAACAAAATACTGCAGAGCTGAAGCCAGAGGGAATGACATAAATAAAGGTGTGGTATAAGTTAGGGTACAGTCTGCATTTCATATGTATTTGCATAGATATGTATTTCAGTGTCCATTTTTGTGTAATATTCTTACCAACCCATGACCACCTGAATGCTGATTTTTTCTGATTGTGGCTGCTATTTTTTTATATGTTTTATTAATTATTTACAGTTGTAACAGCTTTATAGTCTTAAAATTTAACCAGTGCCTTTTCCTCCTACTGCTGCCTTGCCGGTTCCCTTGAAGTAAGTAGCTCCTTAGCTGCTGAAATGACAAAATATCTACTTAATAAAAATCCTTCCAGCACAAAAATTCAAAGACTAAAATGGCATATCCAAGGCACACAGTAGCTTGCTGTAGTTGAAAATGCTTACTTTGAAAATGCCTTATTTTGAAAGCACTGTAATGAAAGTCTGTTAATGATATACCAGAAATGAGCTAAGGCTGGTTTCAGAAGCACAGACGGCTAATTGGCTTCAGTTGTAGGTTATGTCATTTTAATTAAATTTTATTAGGAAGCATTTCAAAGCCATAACTGATGGTTTAAGATAAATATAGTTCTTCATAAATGACCTATTGCTAACCTTTATTTATTCCTCTCTCTCCCTGTTAATAGAGGCTGCTGTGACTGAGCTCTCCATGGCCATCTCTCGTCTCATCCATGTCTACAGCAACAGCTTTGATGCAAATTTCCAGCTTTCCAGGGTACCTAAAAGCCCTTTATGTGCAGACATCAGCCTAAATTCCCAGCTGAGCTTCACTGTTCATGCTGCCCATAACATCCCAGCAGCCTGGGTGAACAGGTAGGAGGGAGTCCAGCAAGTGCTCATAAGTAGATGTGTTGCCTCTTTGACAACAGTTGTTTTTCACAGATACCACCTTACCTCTGCTGCTTTGGTGATGGTCCTAAACTAATGTTAGGGACTCCATGAGTGGGTGTACCTCTATTGTTTTTTCTGCATAAAGTGCATTTTCTTAAGCTTGACTGACTAGGAGACTTCCAAGCCCCACAGGTAGATGGAAAACCAAGGAAGGAAGCCTAGGTGGTTGTCCTTGGCTGGTGTGGTAGGATGGTAGGTAATAGAAGGGGCATCAGAGGCCTCAATGGGTGTGTGTGCAAATGTTTCCATGGCTGGCTTGCTCAGCAGGGGGCAGGGAAAGGTGTGTGCTGCACAGGAAGGGCCTTTGGACTGGGGCTTTGCGTGGTCTCTGCGGGACAAGTAACTGGAGGGGTTGGAGGCCAGCTTGCCAAGTCAAACACAGGGGTGCTTTTGCTTTAACCCACTCTGGATGAGGCTTTCTCAGCAATTTTTGCTCTTGGTGTGTTCAAATCATGTCATGTGGCTAATCACCTGAATTGGTGATGCCCTTTATAGATGGGATTAAAATAAGTTTACAGATACCTAGTGTTAGCATAGCACAGGAAAAAAAAAAAAAGGAGACAACTTTAATAGAAAAAAGAGACAACTTTAATAAAAAGCTGTTAGAAGCATTCTCGTCTGCGTTGATCAAATTTGGTAAAATTAGTTGTCTCTTCAAGTAGCTAATTTTCCTACTCTGAGCAAAACTGGTGTTCTTCTCTTACCACTCCAGCCTGATCAAAGGGGGACAGGTGACCACAGTATGGTAGCATTATTATGAGTCAAAAAGATGTTCTCAAAGTTTTTGTTAATTTTCCCTTGCTCCCTCTTTACCTTCAATCCCAAATGACTGCATTAGACTGTGAGCAAGAGACTCTACTATACAGCATTGCCTGTAATTAGCAGTTTAATAAAAATCTGAGAGGCTTTGCATTAGTTAAGGTAATAAATACAGAATTATAATCACTATCCTGATTTCTGATGGTTATACCATTCCCACTGCATTTTATGTTTTACCAGAAAAATGTGAAATTACACATGGCCTAAAGGCCACTGATGACTTCAATGCTATGCTCAGGCACATAGAAATGAGAATCTTTCTTCGTCCTTAATCTCCCTTTCCCGTCTTGCAAATATTCATAGCTAACATGGCATGGAGTTCTTAACATGAACTGCTGCTCTAACACTTGGTTTCCTCAAGGACTTTTATTAACATGATTCACATGCATGTTCCCCATTCTTATTTTTCTGCACTGCATGAATTCATGCTGGCAATGTCATGGATCTCAAGTTCCTTTTCCAAAGGCCATGTTGTGATCTTGCAGTTGTTTTCAACATGTATTTTATTAGATCTATATTCCTGCATATGTATAATTCATAATATGTATTATATAAGAAAGTATACACATAATATAATATAATTATGTATAAGTACTTCTGTTTAAACAGCAAAAATTAATACTTTGATTGTATTAAAATCTATTATTTCCTGAACTGTCCTCCAACAGTTCATAAAGTTTAGACTCTAGGGGAAGTATTTCCTAGTCCTACAATGTAATTTTTTCCTTCTCTGCCTGAGATCTCATAGGTACTGCAGACTGGAGATCATTTTCTTTCAAATAAAGAAGAAAGAGAGAAAAACATTAAAAGCAAATTTGCTACAATAATGATAAAAGAGATAATGTTCTTAAATAAGATAAATCATCATTCTTATAAACAGTGCAAAGTCAGGCATCCTCAATCTGTAACTGCCTCAGATTTCCTGTTCACATTTGACGATTTCCCGTGTTCATCATTCTTGTCCAGAATGAGGTCTAAATCTGAGCCTGGCAGGAAGATGTAGAAGTTACAAGCCCAATTAGGAACATTAGTTATTTATACTCTATTTTGACTAATACTTTTAAAGATTTCAGTAAGAGGAATGTGAAGCAAGAGATATTCCCAGACCCAAATTTCACTCTGAAGCTGCTCAGTTCTCTCTCTGAAGGCCAACACAGAAGGCTTTAATGCTTCTGCTGTAAAAAATGTATAGATTCCTTGAGTACTAATCTGTTTTTTACAGCCTGGGAAAGGAAGGTATAAATAGAATAATGAAATGGTCTGGATTGGAAGGAACCTTAAAGAACATCTCGTTCCAACCCCCTGCCCTGGGCAGGGACACCTTCCACCAGACCAGGTTGCTCAGAGCCCCATCCAACCTGGCCTTGGGCACTTCCAGGGATGGGGCAGCCACAGCTTCTCTGGGCAGCCTGTGCCAGTGTTTCACCACCTTCACAATAAAGATTTTTTTCATCATGTCTAATCTAAACCTAATCTCTTTCAGTTTAAAGCCTTCCCTTGTCCTATCACTACATTCCTTTGTAAAAGATCCCTCCCCAGCTCTCTTGCGGTCCCCCTTTAGCTGCTGGAAGATGTTCTAATGTCTCCCCGGATTCTTTCCTTCTCCAGGATGAACAACTCCCGTTCTCTCAGTCTTCACAGCAGAGATGCCCCAGCCCTCTGAGCGCCTTCATGGCCCTCTCTGGTCCTGCTCTGACAGTTCCATGTCCTTTATATGTTTGGGGCCCCAGAGCTGGATGCAGTTCTCCAGATGGGAGATTTCTTGACTGTATGATGAGCAAATAGCAACACTTTACATCTTATGTCCAAATTTTCATTCGCTGCAACAATGGAAAAAAAAAAAAAAAAAGCTAGTCTTAATGACAAAAACATGGAACAGAACCCAGGTGCCTTTGGGACTTTTCTTGAACTCTGAACTTTAAGAAAAAAAAAGCCAAAAAACTTATACACACCTCCACACACACATTAATATGAGATTAATTATTGTAATTCCTTTTCTCACGTAAGGATGAATCTTCACAAGTTTCTGAGTGGTTCACTCCAAATATACTGTGCTGGACATGGTACATTACAGTTATTTTATTTTTTTTTCATTCATTGTAGCTACAAAGTTTTCTCTTTTTCCTGTTCACTAACTTATGCTGGGAAGACAATATGTCAAGTGAAGATTTGCAAAAATACTCCAGTTAGAAGATCCTTCTTTTTCCTGGCTGACTGGAATGAGAAGTAAGTTTTGGTCTGTGTTTGATATATGTTTGTCTGACAGATATTACACACCAAATATTCATTTAAAAAAAGCCAAACACAACATACATCTTTTTTGTGGGAGTTCTCCTGAGCGAATTAAACTCCACAGAATTCACAGAAACTTAGGGAGATCAGAATGAGAAAGAAATGGGATAGCCAGAGGAAGAGAAATAGGACTAGGGTAAGTCTGGTCTGGCAATAAGCTAAATTAAGCTGGTCTGTGAAGAGCTTTTGTTCACTGGAGGCATTCAGGAGTACTGGTACTGACAGGACAACCAAAAGCTGTATTTCTGTTGTTTTGGGGAGTTCTACCTTTTGGATCTACCTGTAGTACATCTGCAACCCAGCTTGAGAACCTACTGTAACATTTCTTCAAGGTTCTTTTTTACAAAACAACAAGACTGTTGGGGTTTGTTGGGTTGGGGTTTTATTTGTTTGTTTGCTTGTTTAATTTTTTGGGGGTTTATTTTATTTGCTTGGTTTTTTCTAAGAAGGATCTGCAGTTTTAAAATTAGTACCTTAATGTGAGACTGGAATTTTAGGGTAAAGGCTGCCTATTACTTGTCTGTCTCACACTCAGACAACATTGGTTTAAGGCAATGGCATGACAAACAGCATATTTGCAATAGATGAGAGAGAAAAACGCTTTTTAAAATGATTTGGTGGTGGATATAGAATTCTCTCACTTGCTGAGTATGGCATATTTATGTTTACAATCTTTGACATTTTTTGTGTTTTACATCACTTTTTACTGTATTCTAAATCTGAAAGCAGCTTGATTACATTAGAATTGAGCAAAGGCTACAAGTCTGAAAAGGTTTGTGATTTTTTAATTAAAACTGAATACAGACTGTAATTCATAACTTCTAGTTGCCTTTTTTTTGGACAGTTTCAAACTGCTTAAATGAAAGAAGACCTTTATATATCAAACACATTTACCTTAATGGAGGGATATAGGAAGATTAGTATATCTGCTGTATGATTAAGAAACAAAATGTGTGCATTTCTACTAAGCATCCAAAAAAGTTATTTTAGGGCTTAACATGTGCTTTGGTGCCTCAAGTGTGTCCATAGCATTTGAGTACGTAACCCTCAGTATGACTGGAAAGCAGCTGCTGTCCTTGTGTTTAAAAAACTCAGATCATTCCCTTTTACTTTGTAGGAATTTTCACCTTGTCCAAGTTTTGGTCAAGTAGTTTCTTATGGTACATACAGACAGATAACACTGGAGTGTACAAGGATGATTATATTTCTTACGAGTAGTTTTGGCTTCTAAAATGTGGCTAATGCCTTTCTGGAATGCATCTTACAAACATTTTCTAAAAGATAGAATAGAAGTAAATTTTTAGCATAACTGAAACAGAAACTCTGCTCTTCTTCCAGTTCATGAAAATGTAAAGCAATCAGACTGGAGCTTCAGGCTTTCCATTAAAACCTCTTCCTTGCAAAATCACTATTAAATGTGCAGAATTCCATCCTAAAGCTTCTTGGAAAAAGAAGAAATTAATATGCAGATCAAATGCTTTCATAGGTCACAGACACTTGTAAGAGGCTCTTAATATCAGATCTTGAAGTGTGTGAAACATAATAGTATCAGTTTGTAAGAGCACCCTTTTGCTTTTTATTGTTGCTTAAGTTTCAAAAAAAAAAATTTCTAAATCCATGTCAAATAGATTCAAAAGTGAAAACCTGAGCAGTTATATCTGTCTGGCAGGATTTTCAATATTCCCCTCAAACATTAAAGGTATTCACATATTTTCTGCATCCAACTGACAGACCTAGATTTGTTTAAGTCTCAGTACATGAGGGGAGGTTTCTTGAACCCAGTGTCCTGAGGTCCTGACTGAGAACCTGGGGAACCAGGTATACCATCATTTTTGTATGTTTAACTTGTATCCAGAACTGGCTTTTATGAAAGAATGCTCTTTTTGAGTCAAAACAGAGATACCAGGTGAGCATTTTAGATCAGCTAACAGCCTTAAACAGAGAGTAGGTTTAGATCAGATGTCAGTAAGAAATTCCTTACTCTGAGGGTGTTAAGGCACCGGCACAGGTTGCCCAGAGAAGCTGCTCACAGCTATTACAAATTCTTGTGGTAAAAGGTCACCACGAACAGCATCTATTACATTAGGAAGTCAGATATTCTCTATATAGCTATGGATCAGTCAGGCCATAAAATAAACCTGGCTAATTCAAAATGAATTGTGATCTTAGATTAGGATTGATTTGAACAGGGGAAAAAAAATGGAGAGTAGTGTTTTGGTGGTTAGGAATCCAGGTAGAGACCTTCTAGCAAAGCCAAGGCTTACTTTATTTGCTGATTTTCATGTATTTAGTTTCTATTTTCAAGTGCTTTAACCAGTTAGTGTCTGAACTTTAACTTGATAGGTTTTTTATGTATAAATATGAGCTTCTGTTAAAGTCTGTTATATATTTAATTTTTCCCAGAACATTCTCAGAAACCTTGGGAATGATTTGATACCTAAGGATGTTGCCTTGTGTAGTGCTTCTTCCATTTGTTCTTTCTTGAGACTATACTTTTGTTTTAGAACTTGTATATTGCTTTTGAAAAGTGTGGTTGTCTTCTTGGTGCAGAGTCCAAACAGGCTGGTACCATTTAGCTTATAACATATAAAGTCCAAACTTTGCCCCCTTATTTTCTCATCAGTTTCATTTGTCAGTGGCTGAGATCTCTTACTTATTTTCTTTGGTCTTAGCTGGTTGCTCTTAATGTATTTATTTCACAGTCTCTTCTTTTTTCCATCCTTCATAATTTATATTAAACCTACAGACATGAAGGATGGAATTGACATTAAGCCTACCATTCATCACCTCAGATACTTTCTTGGCACTGAGTTTCCCTCTTCTCCATATTTTGCTTGGCTTGTCTGTTTGGTTTCCTCTCTCTCAGGGCACAGCCTGGGTTGCCCCAGAGCTCTTCTGTGTTGAAGAAACAAGTTGTATAACTTTATCTGGTATCTGTGAGTGGCACCTTCTCAGCGAGTAGCTTCTTTGTTCTTCTCAACTGCTGTTGGAATTGTTCACCCAGGGGATGTCTTATTTCTGGCCAGAGTTCCATCTGCTGCTTCTTAGTCATCCCTGTAACTCAACCTCACAGAGTCACAAAGGGCGAGACCAGCTGGGTAAGTTCAGATAGGCATTAACCACAGTTCTCAGGAGCAATACAGATATTCCCGTTGCTTGTGTATCACATGTCACCAGAAGGGAAATGTTGGTCCTCTTTAGGCCATACCTTAACTCTTGTGATGTGTAACTTGTCAGATTTTCCAGCCTCTTTTTCTTCTGGTAGTAGTGCCATATAATGTGTCCAAGGGAAACTCTGGCAAGCGTTTGCTCTCTGCAGTGATGATACTCAAATTTTTTTTCACTGCTCCAGGTTCACAAGGAGTGTCAACAATTGTCTGTATCAGAAAATGCATGTCTTGATTTTTTATTTTTGTTTCTTCAAAGCATTAATGGTTCTTTAAAGTTACGTGTAACTCTGTCAAACATTTTTATGTAACAAGGGCAGTGTTGTTGGCCCCTCAGTGAAAAAGACAGAACAAGTTATTTTTAGCAGGTAAACCAGTTCAGTTTCCCAATAAACGTTTCTAACTAATTATGGGTAAGGAAGAGTGCATGAGAGAGGGAAAGCAAACTTGAAAGCTATAAATAGGGACACGTGGGAAGACAGTTGAGAATTGCTTCTCAGTTCTGGTCACTGTAATCAGAAAGAGTGGAAAATGGCTGTCTTGCTTTGTTATTCAAAGAGGGAGGTGTGCACATTTGCATAATTTCCAAATGTTGGAAGACCGATGATCTGAAATTTTGACATTAATGTTAATTTGGAGTACTTCAGGTTTTGAGGTGAAAACCATCTACTTTCTTTCAGTAGCTCCTCAGCACATTCAAGGAAACTTTCTCAAATTCGATAGAAATTTGATAGATTTGGAACTGAAAACAAAATCTTATGCTGATTTTTCCTTATTCTATTACCATGTCCTACTTCTAATACCCATAATTCTTATGTTTTATGGGCTAATATACTTTTCAAATGCAGTTTCTACTTTTGCTTGCTGTTTAAGTATGACCATATCTTTTTAAAAATGCCGAGCTGCATTCTTCTGTCACACTATTATTCAAATTTATCTTCTAGTCTGTTTTCTTAATCTCCGGTTTAAGCAGATCTTTTGTTTTCTTAATGATTATATTATCAATGTGGAATAATCCTTTTTAGCGCCTTGCTTCTTGTATTGATTTTGTTTATACAGAAAAAATGTAATTAATTTTACTCTCCACTTGAGAAATTCGAGCTTCTGCTGAATATACATGGGAAAAGCTAGAAAATGATCTCTTCAGCAAAAAGAAAATACAAACTTGTACATGTCTGGTTAATTACACATGTGACATTTCCATACAGCATGAAACTATCTGGCTTATTAGAATAATTCTAAGTTATGATTTTAGATCAATTTTCATACATTGTACAAATGAACTGAATGACCAAGCAAGCTAATGGTCAATACAAAATTGAGATGAATATTGATAAAACTGAATTTTCTCACTAAAAAATGTGAATCTCTCATTGTTGTTCAAGGCGACATCTGCCTTTGAATTGTGGATGAGAAATATCGCACCACCAAAGCACACCTGAACAAGAGAATGATTATCATACTCAGAAGCTCTTGGTTTCTTCAGTGGTGTTTTCCTCTGAAGACACAAGACAGCAAATAACTACCGCTTTACAATGCACCCTTAATGGGCTGTTTATTCTGAAATAGTCTTTCATTGGTAAGGTAATTACAAAGCAAAGTTTAATTAAGCTTTTCGTGCCTTTTCCATCCCTAGTAGTTACCAATGGAGTGAATGAGTTTTTCTCTGCCTCTTCTCAAATACTATGGCTCAAGTTAATGGTTGCCAATACTCATCAATGTATTGAAGGGATCTGTCACTTTCATTTTTCTTCAGAGTGCAACTTCTGTAATTTATAGCTCAATATATGTGTTAGGGCATCTAGAAAAACATAGAAAGAACTTGCTTGTTGTAACAATGCTCAGATTATTTTAACTTTTATTTTTCTCTTTTCTGATTTCCTTCTAGGGTCAACTTCCCTCTACGAATAAAAGCTCTGCCAAGGGAAACTATGCTGACAATAAAACTACTGGGAGTAAATAGCACCTCTAAAAATACAGAAGTGCTTGCTTGGACATGCTCCCCATTGTATGCAAAAGAGTAAGTGCAGTTTTGTGTGACAGCTTAAGAAAAGACCATTCTTGAATACTGTTGCACTCAACCTGGTAGAAATATAAAACTTTTAATCTTAGAGGTGTAGGAAATAATTTGGTCAGGGCTAAATGCTTTTTCCATCTTTCCAGAGAAAATTCAAGGTTACTCTGCTCTTTTGTGACTTAGTGTTTAGAGCACTTAGCTTGAAGGAAGGAAAAAAGCATGAAGCAAATTTCTGCTCCAAGGATTGCTTGGGCAATTTATTCAATGACTTTTCTTTCATAGTTAGTCTTAAGAAGAGCACTTCACTCTTCTGTTGTGCATGTATTTTTAACGAAAGCATGAAATATGTTTGAGGCATAATAACTTAATGAGGGAACACTTATCCTATTTACCTCCAAAGGTGCCTATATGACAATTCTGCTCTTGAGGACCTGTGTTATTCTGGAGGTTTTCTTATTTTTCAGCATTCAACCCCAAAAGGAATGAAAGCCCTTAGCTCCTTGTGATGTATTTTTTTTTCATGTATGCCATCAGAGCAAGCACATTGTTTTTCATTAGGTAGATCCCCATGCCACCCTGACAGTTTCTGAAATTTGACTGAAAAATGGCTCCACGTTTTTCTGGAGCACACAACCAGCACAGTGACAGGGATAGAGGGCTACTTTCCTTTCATTTGCTGCGCAATTGTAGAGATCACTGCCGAAATGACCCTTCAAAGCAGAAATCAAGGTTGAGTTGTTGCAGGAATGATTTAGGAATAGCATGTTCAACACCCCCTAATCTGATAGCTGTGTCATTTACAATTACAGTAATTACTACCACAATGAAGCCTAAATGCCTTTTTCTCCTTTGGCCAACCACAGCTCCATAGGATTATTCATTCCCTGTGAATTCAATTGATAGACTGACTGGCTTGAAAATAAGAATTGCCCTGAAAATCCCCTTGCTGCTGGAATACAACTAGACTTCCAGACTTATTTCAATAGAGTACTTCTGAACTTGAAAGTATGTACCGAGAAAAGATTTGTACTTCTAGTGTCATGCTAATATGTCAAGAGCACCTTGTATTACTGCAAAGATTATGGTGTTAGGGTTTTTAAATAACAAACTCTGCAAATGTGTATAAAGAGATTAAAGAAATCTGACCAGAAAATCTTTAACAAAACATTTCTAGCTTGGAAAATAACATTTTCTCAAAATAAAATTTTTCTCAGAGGTGAATTTGAGTTCTAAAAAAGTCTTAACATTCTTATGTCTAGAATTTAATTTATTGGGGAAAGGACAGAAATAAGCCCTTTGAAGAAACCAGCTGCCCTGAGGTATTTGCCCAGGTCATCAAACATCCTGGTTCAAATCCTTGTCCCAGTTGGACTCTTGTCAGGGTCAGTGAAGACAAAGACAGGGTGTGGTTTCTCTTTTTCTATTCAGATGCTTGCTGAAAAAAAACCACCAAAAACCATTGTTTTATTAAACATTGGAAAAAGACAATAAATGTCAAACATTTTTTAAAATACAGTTCCTTGTTTCTGTCCCATTATATCATCTTCTGATTAAAACCACAGAAATTCTATTCAAACTTATTTGGCTTATATTAAAGAGAGAAGGAAAAAAAGAACCCAGTTTTGGGTTATTCACAGGTATTACTTAGCAATCTTGATCTGTTAGGGCAAAAGAACACTGATTTAAAAGTCTCTGAATTTACTCCTTGCTGTAAATTTTATACCTAATTTCTCTTCCCAAATAATTAATTTCATTGTGTGGTCATGTCTCTTCTTTGTATTTTAATTCTTTATGTTTCATTTGAATTGAAGATTTAAAAAAGTGAACTTATTTTAACATGTATACAAATGTATCTGTTTCAAGAGGTGTGAAGTTTCTCATGCTTTTGGGCAAGACCATGCTAAAACCTCTTGCTAGATCAAAGGGCCATAGTTATTTTCTGAGAGTTTAACACTCCAGTTCTCCTCTAAAAAAATACTAAGCAGATTGTATGAGAAGTATATATATATTTATAAAGAAAAAAAAAATCTAGCTTTTTATTTAAAGCATATTACTTACTATTTTATATTGCAATCTCTTCTTCGTACCTGGCCCATTTTGAAACCACAATAACTAAAAATATCCTCAGAATTTGCCCAGCTTTAGGGTTTTTGTTGTTGCCAAAGACTTGTCAGTGAACAGATGTTTAGCATATTTCAAATTTGCTTAATTTACATTATTTCCTGAATTCTAGTGTTATCTTTCACTCTTCTGACAGTTTACTTGCGTTGTGCAGATTTATAACATGATTAGCTGCTGGATATACACCGTAGTCTTTGCCAAACGTGTAGAGATTCCTGCTTATCAAACTTCTGAAAGTATAGACTTCCTGAAAATATTCTCCAAGAGTTGCCTAAATGTAGTTATTCACTCTAAAATCATTGCTTGTAAACTAATTTTATGGCTTTATATTTCTGGAACAAAAATTACGAAGTAATCAGGAACATAACTGCAAAATTTTTTTCAAATTCTGGAATAACCTGTTAATTTTGTATTCAATGTAACAATCACGCAAATTTATCCTACAAATTTAAGGGAATCATTTAAACTAGAAGCTGTGGGGCTGGACATTGTGGTCCTTATAAAAGTCTGCAGTACAATTAGCATTGCTTTGCAGTTCAAAATGGCCTCTATTTCTAATTTTCTAGAACTCTGCAGTATTATAATTACAATAAAGGAGTTATTTTACAGCATCATTCCAATGCAGAATTAAGACTTCTTGGGTCATAAGATATAGGAGGGTTTTTCATATATTTTATCAGCTTTGCATATCCTTTAAATTTAATTTCAATTCTGAACTTCTGATGTCAAGTTTGGGGACATTTACATTATTTTTACACAGTACTTTGTTGTAATTTTCCCAGTTTATTCAGCATAAGCAATAACTCTAATGTCATACACATTTGTGAATGAACACAGTGATGAGTGTAGCTGCCAACTTGTCCAGTAGGTGAGCCATCATATCTGCTTTTCTCAGCTTTATCAGAGAGGTGACTGTAGACAGTGGTCCTAAATCAGTGCCAGCAGAGCTTTTGATGGTGCATCTCTATCAAGAAGTCATATTAGAAGCAAGAGGTAGTTCAAAAAGTGTTTGCATGCCTGTGCACCAACCTTTCTTTCCTTCACATCTGAAACTGTGTTTGTCTCTTGGGCTGAACAGTTTAGTGATTCAGAGCTAATTAACAAATCAGAAATCTATCATTTTGGGGCAATTTGGGAGTTGCAATGTCCCTCATGGCTCCCACTGCTCTGGCTTCACTGACTGACACCACAATTTATTTTGGTATTTCCAAATCAGACAGAGCAAGCAGCAAAACTTTCCTCTTGCTGGATGTGGTGAGAAGTCTGCCATGTGATTTCAGGGCATAAGGTTGACTTTGCTAAATTGGGACAACTTGAGCTGCCTTTAAACAGCAATGTCATTTTCTGTAACAAGATGGGAAGTTTATTTAAGCTCCAGTAATAAACACAAGAAGGGAATCTGTGTAATTTCAAAATAAATAAATGTCAGTAGGTACAGAACAGCATATTCGCTTTCTGATCTGCTTGATACTGAAGTTGTTACATGAAAGCCATTTTCTGTGGCTGTGATGATTATGCAGTCTTTAAAAGGTCATTACCCTCACCTCACAGATGGATAAACTGGAATGGTAGGCGGAATAGGGAGTGACCTTCCTGAGCTCATCAGTAGAACCAAGTAGCAGAGCGAAGAATCTGTGTGGTCACTAACGGTTATGGATATCATGCGCATAATGCTAATCCCTTCATTTTCTGAATGAAACCTGCACTCTAACCTGCTTCTTTTTCTAAAAATAATGATACATCTTTTCACTGTTTCATTCACCCACTTGACCCCTGTTATTGTTCCATTTCTGCTTCCAAAACTGACTGTTCTGAGGAATATTGACTGTGCAATGCATGTAGTACCCCAAAGTTTGCTGGGTGTGCTGGTTTGGGCTGGGGTAGAATTAACTTTCTTCCCAGTGGCTGGTATGGAGCTATGTTTTGGGTTTCTGCTGAACACAGGGTTGATATTATAGAGATGTTTTTCTTACTGTTGAGCAGAGCTCACACAGAACCAAGGCCTTTTCTTCTCTTCATGTTGCCACACTGGCAAGGAAGTTGCGGGTGCCTGGGAGGCTGGGAGGAGACATGGCCGGGACAGGTGGCCCAAATGGACCAGAGGAATATTCCAGGCCATGTGACAAGATTCTCAGTATGTAAAGTGGGAGGGGGAATAAAGGAGAAAGAGTGGAGACATTTGTAGTGGTGGCGTTTGTCTCCCCAAGTCACTGTTACCTGTGATGGGGCCCTGCTCTCCTGGAGATGGCTGAGCACCTGCCTGCCCATGGGAAGAAGTGAATGAATTCCTTGTTTTGCTTTGCTTGTGTGCATGAATTTTGCTTTCCCTATTAAATTCTCTTTATCTCAACCCATGAGTTTTCTAGCTTTTACCCTTCCCATTCTCTCCCTGATCCAGCTGGTGGGGGAGTGAGTGAGTGGCTGTGTGGGGCCTGACCAGAGTTAAACTTTGGCACTGGGGAAAGCTCTGCCTCAAAAACGTACACTGTATGTGTACTGACACAGTTGTCAGTGCCCTTTCACATCTGTTAAAAAATGCCTCCTGTGTTTACAGACAAGCCTCAGTCCAAAGAGTGACTTACTGATGGAAGATAAATAAATTCCTCGCTTATTTGTAAAGGTATAAATTAGGCCGCTCAATATACAAAGCATAAACACGGTTTAGTTTTTAAGACAAGTCCATTTTAAATTAGGAAATGTTATCTCCACACTACTGGAGTGTCCTAATATCTTTGTTTTTCCCCACAGTCCTGTCTGCTTTAATGTGTGCACTCATGTAGGCACGTTGCTTTACTTGCTGTTCTCCAGTTGAGGATTCTGTGAAGCTCATCTGCTGATTCTTCCCTGTCTTCCTGAACAGTCTTTAGCCACATCTGTTCTAGGTGTAAATGAGTTGAAATAATCAGCTCAGGAAATGTCTCAAACACATCCACAGTGCCTCTGAATTCTGTGCTACTTCTTGTATTTGTCTACGCAGGTTTCCCAGGAAAAAGAATCCACTGTATGTATTGTTTTTTCAGACCCCCTTAGTTTTAGAGCACAATATGAAAGTGATTAGTGGTAATGAGAGCTCAAAAGAGTAATTTAGTCTTCATGTTCATTTATTCTCAGCTACTCCTCTCCCTTCTGACAAAAGTGCCAATTAGTTCAAATTATGATGTAAATCTTTGTCAACAAAGGATTGGTTGAAGAGATGCAACTCATTTATTAAAGGTCATCTGAGTGCACATCACAGGAAAACTACTTTGAATCACCATTGATCGCTTCCTCATTCACATCAATTACCTAAATGACAGAGACTTCATATCACACAATTGCTTTCCTCCAAGTGCTATCTTGTTCATATCACAGCTCTTTTTCTGCCTCCATTCCCCTGCAAATGCACCTATGGCTGCAAAGGAAACTTCAGAAAATAGCTGAAGTCTTTAATCCTCCTGAGCTGTGTTCACACAATAAAAAAAAATGTCTGTGCTAACAACAGAAACAGCTTGAGAAGTGAAAAAGAAAAATTAGTCCTGAATTAGGTTTATATTCATTTATGTTGACAATAACAGTCACTTTGTGGGAGTTTCTTAAATCTTCTTTAGATGACTTTAAGCAATTTATTTCAATTTGCAATTCAAAAAGTACTTTCTTTACAGCAACCTGCAAACTCATGCTGGGATCAAATAATCCATCTGGTGTCTCTTGTACCTCTAACATCTTCCTTTCAGGTAAAAGGCATTCAGACCTCATTTACCTGGCTGGCTCTTTCTGCTGCAGTGAGCAGAAGAGTGTCTACTGCAATCTCTCAGTTGTTTTGACTGAGCAGTGTTTAAAAAGATCTTAATAAAAATTATTTGTCAGTAAAAGAAGAGGTGCTGAACATAATCAAATTTCTGACCTCACTAATCATTAAGATATGGACAAGTTAAGGGGCAAACCCAGGGTATTATATCTTTCTTTATTCAGTTACTGCATTCTTAATTTGAGTCGATTCGTTATGCTTAGAACATACACCCAAACTTTCTGATTTTATTCAAGTTCTCTGCACTGACTTGTGCTGACCTGCCAAATCATGCTGGGTTTCTTATCTGCAGGCCACATGCATGCCTGTTTTTCTGATAAGGCTTGCTTGTAGGTGTAGTGCTCAGACTGGTGCTTCAGACCATAACCTTTCATCTGTCCAAAAACTTGGTGTAGCACATGTTGTACAAACTATCCCACTCAAAATTCTTACAGCTCTTTGGAGACTCTCATATCATACTCCCCCCTCCCTGTCATCTACACATAAAATCAGCAAGGATCCCTTATGGATGCGGTAGATAGCCATGAGTTTCTTCTTTTTGTGGAATAAACATCCTGCCCTCCACCTTTTACAGTGTGTTGATGCTTCACAGTCTCTACCATATTTGTCCTCAAAATTAAATCTTGAGACAGAAATATTGTATTATCCTGATTTTACACCTGGCTTAAAGGGCAGCCCCTGTCACACAAGAAGCCAGTGGTGAAG
Organism: Orthonyx spaldingii; assembly: GCA_013397795.1. Taxonomy (NCBI): domain Eukaryota; kingdom Metazoa; phylum Chordata; class Aves; order Passeriformes; family Orthonychidae; genus Orthonyx; species Orthonyx spaldingii. The sequence continues at coordinate 1,178,304 of VZTJ01002639.1, read as the reverse complement.
TGCAGAGCAGACTCAGAATGTCTTGGCAGGGTGATTTTTTTCATGAACCCTGCAAATGCAGAGGCAAATGTGGCAGTGAGGCCATCAGCATGCAACCTCCACTGGTTGAGGCCAGATTTGTACTAGTCACGTAAAGATAAAAGGTCTGCTCTCCTTTTGCTTGTCTTTCAAGCTCTGCAGTTTCATGTTCTTTGCTGGGATTTCAGTGAAGCCTGTTACCAGTGCAGTGTTTCTCTGTGTGTTTCTTGCAGGAGGCTCATCCACGGAACTGTGCTGCTCAGCATGGCACTGTACAGCACACTCCCCACAACAATGATCACCCCAGGCATCCACAGCACGGAGACACCAACCTCGGTCACCCTGCAGGTGAGAAAGCGAGAAAGCAAAGCAAAGGCTTGTTTTCTAACAAAGTGCAAGAAAAAGGGATGTTCCCACAGCTCATCGAGACCACCCAAACTCAAAATTGTATTTCCATTGTAGCCACTCAAAGAAATACATCAGGTCTGCAGGGTAGTTTTGTCACCTTTGCAGGTTAAGTTAGCAACTGGGTATTTCAAGGACAAAGTCAATAGTTTTCTGTATCGAAAATCCCAATGACTGTTAGCAAATGAAATGTAAAAGCAGATCATACAGATAAATGAGGCTGGCCTAAAAATAACCTTGTTTTAACAGACAAACAAATGGGGATTTTCCAGGCTGAGGAGTTCAGTCAAAGATGGTGCCTTAAAATAGCTCCCCCTATTAATAATACAGGGAAGCTGAGACAGTAAATGGCTATTAATTTATAACATCTACTGAAAGAAATGAAACAGAATTTCTCATTCTGCCCCCCTCACTTTCAGTTATTCCCAGCCAGTACGTAACAGTATCATGATTTGTGAATATGCTGGAAATGTTATAAATATATATTTTCATAGAAAACCTAGGCTTGGGTTGGAAGAGACCTTAAAGATCATCAGTCACATTTGCGATGTGACTGAGTATTTTGTGGGGAATAATTTTGTTAACTTTTAGAAGAGTGATGCATATCAAATACTTAAAAAGTAGATTAAATAGTTAAAATAGTTAAAAAGTAGATCTATATAAGACATTTTGGTGGGCATTAATAGACCAAAGCTGGATGCAAACTGAGCTGAATTTTGAAGAACAATCTGAATTTTCAGATAAGTCTACACAGATTATCAAGTAACACATCCATTGTAGTTTTGGTTGAATGTTTACTTTCTCTGTATCTTAAAAAATGTTATCCTAAATTTCTGACAGGTATGTGTAAGAATGGAAAATTGGTAGATGCTGTACAATATATTTATAAATTGAACATCCAGAAGTGAATCAGGCATTTGATTTCCATCTCTTAAAAGACAAACTGCACATCAAAAATAGCCTTACTTTTCACAAAGCTGAACAAATCTACACTAATGAAAGTTTTCCATTTGAGAGCCATCCCATTAAAAAAAAAGAAAGGAGGCAAAAAGTAACAAATTGCTTCAGCTTTGAGTTCATGCAGTTCTAATAAAATTGAAATATGGTGGATGAAACTGTCCAGGAAAGTTAACTCCCACTGATTTCTGAGGATGGAATTTATCACTAAATCATTTCAGTAACATATTACATACGGTGAGCATCCTCAAATAATTATCCCCTCTTCTTTTTTATTTTGTATACTCCCTGTACAATTCCAAGATAACATTTATTGACACATTTGTCTGGGATTATACATTGCTAAAAGTCCTTCTGTCTTTTTTTCTTTCTTTTCTTCTTTTTTTTTTTTTTTTTT
>VZTJ01002639.1:1141055-1171034 GCA_013397795.1 Orthonyx spaldingii | reverse complement strand
TTTTTTGGTGAGTACAGCAAAGTATGGCAAGCTAGACTTTTCAAACAAATATAGAAGTTGCTGGGAGCTTTTCTTCCCTTTTCCAAACTCATATCAGCTCTAGGGGTAATCACACTCTGCATGTGTGTGCCTGTGCTCACGTTTTTGTGGATGTGCATGGATGTGCCTAAACATTATTTTTAAAACAAACATGTTAAAAATAGACACACCTGCATTAAAGAGTCAAGGCAAGGGCAGGAATGAAAGCTATGAACTATAGTGTTGTGTGTCTAGTTAGGAAAGTTAGAGATGATCTGTAGCAGATGGATTTAACAATAATTTACCCAGTGACAACCGCACCTTCCTTGTCAAAAAAACCCCAACCAGTAAAACTAAACAAACAATAACAACAATAGAGACAGCAGAGAAGAAAACTGAAAGTGCTTGAGATGTGAAATAATCATATATATATATATATGTGTGTGTGTGTCTTTTGACACTTCATTTTTATATGACCTAAGGCTGACAGATCCAGAGTATAAGTATCACTTTTCTTATAAAAGCTGTCTGCAGAAAATGATATCCTACCCCAAGGAAAACTTGTACTCAGCTGAAAAGCAGTGTACTGTGTGACTTGGCCCCTCTGTACAATAAAGTTTGTTGCAACACAAAGCTTCAGGTGGTTTTAATTTCAAGCTGAATTTCTAATCTTCTTTTCCAGACTCTCAGAGCAACAGAGAAGAATCTTATGGTTTTATCGCTACTCCTGCAATAATCAAAACTGCTCCCTTCCTCTGGTGCTGGGCAGTGCACCCAGTTGGGATCGAACCACTGTGTCAGAAATGTATGCCTTGCTGAGGAGTTGGAGATTTTCTAACCCTCTAGAGGCACTTGGGCTGCTGACTTTCAGGTAAGGGAAAATTACCCAAGTAGGAAAATAAGGATAAGCAGAATGATCCCACGCTGGTTAATTCAGTGCTTCAGTTTGCTCAGCACAGTATCCAGCTTTGGTTCATTGGCTGTGTTTTTGTTTCTTTCTGTGTCACAGTGAAAGTGGAGTTGCAACTCTTTTGATGACCTTGAGCAGAGTGTGCCAGCCATGTCTTCTTGGCTGAGATGGTCTCAGGATAATGAAAAGAGCATTTCATTCTCTAGACCAGATTCAGCAGTTTCTGGTAACAGGTGATCAGTCAAATACTTAGAACTTACGTAGCACTCCATAACTTCAAACTACTGAACAGACATGAGGTGACTAATGGGAGATAAGGAGGACTGAAATATGGCTCTAGATTATACAATAATCTGTGTAAATACTTACAGTCCCACGTGTAACCTATCTTTCTAAAGTAGATTGGATGAAACTTTGAAGTCAGTTAAGTAAATTCTTTGGTGGTGCCTTGTGTTCCACGCGCACTTCTTACACCGGGAGCTGATCGTTTGTCAGGACACTTTCCTGATGCTGGAGCTAGCCCTACCCATGATGTAATAGAGATGTCAGGGGACAGAATCTGTGTCAGCAGTTACATTTCCTCCAAAAACTTGGAAGGTATTTTGCATTAAGTGACCTGTAAAAACATTACACATGCAGATGAAATGCTTGAGCAAATTTGCTTTATCAAGCCCTTGCTTGTCTTGGGTAAGCACAAGCTGCACCAGCTTTGCAATCTCAGTTTCATGCTGTACCTTTAGAAGAAAAACAAACCACCTCTAAAGCTTTACTTGAGAAATATACTGTGACTTGATACACTCCCCAAGATATTATTAAAAATAATTATTTAATAATTTAAAACTGATTATTTTCTGTTATTTCCCACTGGATGCAATTTCCTAAGAATATTTGTATCCCAGGTTTCTATCTGAACTATCAGCAGCTTCACATGTTTGCATACATGTCTTTTTTATGTGTAGTGGGAATGGAAGCAAAGATCCTGACAGATCAGATTGTGGAGCATAATATTGTTATTTACCATTATTAAATTATTAGAATCCAATTCTAATTTACAAAAGATCCAGGTAGAAAGGAGTATATGGGCAGTGTGTTGTCTTCAAGACTCCAGAGTAGAAAGAGATGTTGATAGAGTTTGTCAGAGCATGCCAAGCTTTTAGATCAGACCTTTTGCCTGATTTTGTTTCTGTGTCTGGGTGGCATTTCTGCAACTGAAGAGCTTGACTGTTCTTTGAAGATGCAGCTCTGCACGAGGGCGTGGTGCAGAGTATCAGTCCTTTCAGGTGCTTCAGAGAGTGTTTAATATGACTCAGTCTGTCCCCTAGCTTCTCGGAGCGCGTCGGGTGCCTTGTACCCTTTTTTCATTCTGTAGCTGCCACAAAGATTGTTGGCATGGAAAGAGTGGAAAATGTCATTGCTTTGTCTCTCTTATGCCACCACTGGGAGTGGCTGGCACCTGCAGTTGTGCCAAAGAACAGCTTCTCTCCTGATCAGGATCTTAGATGGCTTGTCCCTTTAGTTTCTTTCTCACAGAAGATAATATCAATCCAGTTTTTTTTTGCTTCATGATAACACTGCAGAAAGAAGTTCTGGAATACAGAACAAATGCTCTTAAGGAAAAAAAAAAATCTGTCATTCTCATATCCACAATATTTTGTAGGTGCATGAACAACCTGGAAGCTAACCCTCAGAACAGAGAGATTACATTTCCTTAAAGACGCCAAGTTTCAAAAATGTCTGGGTCGCTGATTTAACTGCTGAGACTCATGGATATGCAAATTGAGCGAGTGGGTTGAAGGAAGAAGTACTTTCCATATAAATAGATTTCTGAGGTTTCTTCTCTTGGTTCTCTATTTCTCTGATTTCTATCATTTTGAAAAAAGTACCGTGGCACTGGATAGGGTCCAACCTTACTTCCCCCTTACCTTCACTGCCTTTGGATCATAGGCTCTTTTACTGAGCTCATTTTGAATGTTCATTCAACTCTATCCTGTTTTATGTTTGGCATTGACAACTCATCAACTCAGTTCCTCACTTCTATCATCCATGAAACAGCTCTCTGATTTCTTGTGATTGCTGAGACATGGCTGAAAGATCCAAGTTCATATAAAACATGAGCTGAATATAAAATGAATGCTCTTCATATATTCATGTCTATTTTAAGGACTCGTGTTGCCATCACTATCAAACCATGGGTAAGGAAAATGAATTAGAGCTGATCTTTGTCTACACATATTGCTGACAGGAACAACTGCTGTAAATCAGCCCAAAAGTCAGTCTAGTGCATCCTGTCTCCAATGGTGACCAGCAACAGCTACACAGGGAAGACAATGAAAATGAGCCAAGCATAGTGACACTTCTACTCTCCCAACTTTCAGTAATCTGCAGCTCAGAGGCTTCCTCAGACAGATTTTTTTAAGAGCCCTTTTGCATTTTTCTTCTATGATTTTTCCAAATTAAAATTGATTCTGCATAAATATTCAGCTTACAGTACATCCTAAAGCAAGGAGACCTGCAGCTTAGCTCTATGCTGTATTATTTCTGTGCACCACAGTTTACCACATTTATCAGTACCATAAAAAAGACCAGGAGTTTTCAGTCACTGCAAATTCTGGATGCTTTCTTTAGCGAAACTTCTCTCTTTAAGAGAACCTGAATTTGTGCTGCAGGCATGTGCTCACTCTTTATATAGTTTAGAAAGGGTTTTCAAAATCACTAGTCACTTCTGCAAGCCTTGGGTTGGGAACTCTAAATTATCCTTCTTCTCAGAGCAAAAAAATGGAACATCTGTCCTCATGATTAAACTCAAACTCACATTGGAGAGGATAAAGAAATGAAAATCATTGGAAGTGCTTCCTCATGGTCTGGGTTAGGAGGCAGCATCACAGAGCTTAGGGAGAGGTATCAGAGCCTCATTATCAGGAAACTGAACTGGAAAGCTCATTGCAGCTTTCTGAAACTTCTAAGTTGTTTTGTTCACTACACAGTTAAATGTACCCTTTAATAGACATTTCTTGTTCTTTCAGCGTGTCTCTCTTGATTCTGCTCTTCACTTTGCAGGCAACTCTCAAGGCAGCCAAATGATAACATGCTCATTTATTCATATGGAAAGGAAGAACTTTCATAAATGGAAAATACAGTCACGGTACATATCACAGATACATTCAGTTGCAACCATGAATCCAGTACTTGGAGCAAGTGCATTGATTCTTAGAGCCTTAGAAGCCAATGCTTAAAAAAAGGAATTTTTAAAAAACATTAATGTTTCTTTAATCAATAAAGATGCAATGGAGAGGATGGGAGAGGGAAGTGTAGAAAAAGATTTTACACTCTTACCTCTAATTTCAGGGAAGGATGGTTATAAGCTGTTGCCTGAAATATAAAATTATCCCTAAGGCAGAAGTTACAGAGATGGTCCCTCCTACTCAGAACAGCGTCTTGGTGCCCTGTGCATTTTGCCGTTGATTTCGCTTATTGAGTTTGATAAAAAGCCAAGTTTTTGTGAGTTAGAGCTTTCTATATCTGTATCTCCATCGTGTGGCACACTAGCCAGGGAAATAGCACCCGTACATTCGTTCACTCAGAGAATTTTCTTGACAGAAAGAAACCAAAGGCAGGGTTAGCAATGCCATCATTTATGATGTGTTGCTAGCAGGCCAACGTTTGTGTATGTTTAGAGCAACCGTGATTGGAATTTTTTGTCAAGTTGTCTTTCTATTCAAATTACCAGAAAGGAAAGTCCAAGCATATTTTTTAATCAAAATAACAAATGTCTTCTTCAGCTTTTTTTTCTTTTTTGTTTTCTTTTTTTTTCTGGCACATTTAGAGTACATTTGAAGCCCTGTGAGGTGTCATGGCTAGGAATCAGGAAACTGAGCTAGAATCAGGAAACAGCCACAGAAGAAGGCGTGTCTTTTTCCAGCACTATGCAACCATTTTGAAGAGAGAACGTTTTTAAGTGGATTGTGGAGGTGAAGTTGTAACCTCTTTGTTAGGCTTAAAAATTTCCCTAGAAACTTCCTACTGAATTCTAATTCTGTCAGGGCAACTGCACAGGAAAGAATATTCCTTTAAAACCATGTGCCAAAGCAGTGGTGTCAGACACATTTTGGTTATAGTATCCCTCAGCCTGTGACTGTCACAGTATTATTCTTGATTTTCACTTTATGTCACAGAGTAGCTATTGCATTTCAGAAGTTCAGATATCTAACCACTAATTATAATAAAATGTGATACCTTGAAAATAGATTTTGCTCTTACACTTTTGAAAGCCAAATTGATTTAGAATTGTTAAATCAGGTTGTCATTGTTTCAACAAAAGGAGAGTTTGCAATCTTCCCTTGGAGCTCACAACAGAACGCCCAGCAGAGCATTTCCATACCAGATAGAACTAGAGCATATCTTGCCTGTTTGCATCTTGTGACTTGACTGTAGTTATACATCAATATGGAGAGCAAACACGGGCTTATGCAAAGAAATAAGATAAGAACAAAGCAACACTCTACAATTAATTTGATACTTTGATGTACAGAACACGTTACTGATAAAGCCTTAAAACTGCTTATGCTTAACATACATGAAATTTAGTGATAATTTAGGTGGCGATGTATGCATTGCTAAGAATAGACAAGTCTTCTTTTTAAGCAGTGGAATGTGATGAATTCTTTAATTTTTTTCACTGCTTTTAGGCATTTTTAGCTTTCTTGGCAATAAATATGAAGGTACTACAGCAGACTGCTGTAGTAGGACATATAGCAATAGACAAATCTGTAGAATATTGCACGCTTTCTGTGCATATATGTGCACTCTAGTCAGGAAGCTTAATCTAAACAATCATGTTTTCCATGGTTTAATCTTCAGTTTTAATGTAGCAGAGAAGTTTGTCTCTGGGGTAGGAAGAACCTTCTAGATCATACAGGTTTCAAATGGAAACTGCTTTTAGTTAATTTCTTCCTACTCTTGTCCTAGGATATGGTTCACCATATGGTCTCCATGACATCTTAAACTTATTCTTAGTTGTTTCAGTCAGAATTTCTTGTAGAAAAATCTATGTGAGCATCACTGAAAATATATTTTCTGTGAGTAAAGTCAATGGATCTATCTGCCAATCAATCAGTCAAAGCAAAACTAATGAATACGATCATGACCTTTGCAATGCGTGGGACTGGGGAGGGTTCACATGACTTCTCACAATGAAGAGTGAATTTTCTCTTTTTCAACAGAAAAGTTATGAAAATCCAGTGTCCATTTTACTAATGGTATTTGTTATCTTTCTGTGCTTTCCTTTAGTCCTGACTGTTTTCTAACCTCCATACACTCACACAGTGTTTTCTTTAGATGCCTTCAAAGGAATGAAAAAAATCACCAGCAGAAAGTCCTGCTTATGTTATCTGTAAGCTAAACCTAAATACTTTAATCATTATTCTAGTAGTTTTTTCCCTTTTCCTGTCTAATTGCTTTTAAAATACTTAAACTGCCTCACAAAACTTCCCTGTCTATTCGTTTAAACATTTCTTCCATACTTCCTCTCCTGGCTACTTAAAGGGTTTTTTGTTTTCACTTAGTATCCTCATTCCAACAGGTTTGCTAGTTCAGCTTTCCTTGTTTCTGCCAGACTTAATAACATGCGTTTCATGGGCTGAAGTTTTTCTTTTTTTGAAAATGCAACAGAAATTAAAATGTAAAGAGAAACGCAGAAGTAAGTGGCATGATATCAGCCTCTACCTTAAAAAAAGGCCTGTGAAAGGTTACATTGTTCTTTTCAGAGATCTTCACATGCCAGAAAATGTAGAGAGCTGAGCAGTTTCACTTACCTAACAAATATATTCCAGCATAGGGTTATTTGAGGCAGCACAATAGAAATAGAATAATAAAACTGTTAAAAATGAAATGCGCATCTATTTCTCATTTACAGTCAGCTCACCACTGGCAGATGCTAAAATCTCAAGAGAATTTCACAAATCCACAGGACACCTCAGCAGTGCTTAGTTTTCTGTTTGAATCTGATTTAGATGAAAGGTGCAGCTAGACAAATAGCTCCTGACTGGCTATGTGTATGAAAAGAATCAAAGAGTGAAAGTTGTCCTTATTTCTAAACCAAATTGCAATCTGTGCTCATCCAGCTCAAAATTCAGCTTCTACAGCAAACATCTTAAAGTCTCAAGGAAGACCTAATAATCTACTTGGAAGTTTAAAAAATGAGTGGCTGTCAATCATTGGCACAATGCAGAGAGGAAAGAACAAAACTGCAAAAATTGTGTTGAGTTTAAATAGGTGAGTGTTTCATTAGAGGAAAACAGTTTCATAACTTGTGGAGAATCCAAATTGTGAGACAAGCTGTGAAGGGACCATTTGAAGTCCTGCATAGTGTGACCTGTTACTGAGCACTAAACCTCAAAAACTACAATTTACATATTGTTCATTTTTTGGTAGAATCTGTGATGTTTCTGACATGTGTAAACCTGGAACAAATATGTAAGAAGTCATGATCTCTGTTGTGAAGCACTCATTACCTTAAGAGAGAACAATTAAATGGACCAAAAGAAGAGAGCTGCAAGATATTACAATGCAGCCAAGCAAATAAATGGGGAACATTTTGGTTGTCATCACAGTGAATAGGACAACAACACAGTGGTTCTATTCACTGAAGTATTTATTGACCAATAGGTTGGTTGTTGAGGGGAAAAAAAGCCAACTATAAGTAAGTGAAAACCTAAACCTGGATGACAATTACCATTTTGAACCTAAGCGAAGAAAGAATCTGACGACCATTGTTAAAAGTTTTTGTTTTAAGCTGGGATTTTTTTTTTTTTTAGCTAAGTTCTCAGATGTTTTGGTGACAATTATAAAGCAACTAGGAAGGTGAGTCCTCGAACATCCTGCCTCTCTGAAGCCATAGTCAGAGGCCACATCAGGAATTCTGACAATCTGTTGTTCAAATCCTTTGAAAAATTGATCTGATGTAGACAGCCTGTGCTACAGATGAGCTCCTCTTTCTTAGGAGCATCCCCTTAAAGACTGGAATATTGAATTTGCTGTGATAGAGTTGTCTCACTTCTCTGCTTTCAGATTTTTCAGCATGTGAAAATATATAATTGCATATTCATTGCAGCAAGCCTTGGAAATCAGCTCTCCTCTAATATTCAAACTATGAAGCTCTTTTTCTTAGGCCTGAAGTGATTTCTCTTGCATTGAGTTAGAGTCAAAAAATCAATTAATTTTGTCCTGTAATCAAGACTAATTTATGGATTACTAAAATCAGATTTGATGCAACTCAAGCATTTGAAAGACTATTCACTGGAAAAAAAAAAAAAACAACAACCTTCCAGCACTAATTAAGTATCAGACTACAAGATGGCATCGTTTCCAGGCATGGGAAGGGATTTTTTACTCAGATCTGCTTATAAACCCTACCCTTTTATTGGCTTTTAGCAAATAGACTGGTTTTATGCAAGCAGGAATAGCATAAGCACCATGTAATGCTAGTGGAGTTCATAAGAGTTTGCTGTAACTTCAGTGTTTCTGAGGATGTTAAATGTTTGCTCAAATAAAAATGTAAGGGGTAAAACAAATAGAATTAAATATTGTGCCTGTGTACAATATTTAAATACAAATTCGATGTTGTACTTGTACCTGTGGCCCTGAACAACACTGAAATTCAAAAAAAGCAATGGCTATTACATCTAAGGATTAACAAATTGTCAGGTAGTTTAAAAAATATGCTAATTGCTCGTTCTGTTCAAAAGACTGAACTAAGCCTCAAGCTGACCTCAAGATTTACAAGCTGAAGGAAACGGTTTAGTCACCAAGACCAACAAATTACCAAAGTCTCATTCAAAAACAATGATGAGAGCCATGTTTCCTGAAGCAAACTACCCTGCAGATATTTCACCACAGTGCCCATCACTGCCCTAATCACATCTCCTGGCACTGCTTCTGGTAACTTAGACATAGCCCCAGTTTTGACTTACATGGAATTAATTCTAAATAAGTCAGATGTTGGCTGCTGAATTTTCTGGGAAGCTTGGGATTAAAATAATTTTATCATTCTTTGTCTAGCTGGAAAAAAACCGTAAGAGTTTCTCTTCTCATAGCATTGCGTGTATTCAGATCTTGGCTGCTAGTAAGGACAAGCTGTAACTAAGTAATAACATTTTTCTGCTTGGCCTTGTGCCTGTGTAGAGCGTTTCACTGTTCAGTAGCCTGTTGAACTAGGCAAGAAGGGGAAGGGAAAGACTCATTTCCATATTATCTGCACATGCTTGGCACACAACCCTTTGGAGCAGTTGCATAATTAGAAAACAGGATGATATAAAGGGGATTATTTTTTTAATATACATTCCTCCTTCAAGTATGTTTTGTTCTAAATAGCCATGTGAATATTAAAGTAACAACTTCTCATTCCTAATAGGTTGCCTAGAATAAATAAGTAAAAAAATAAGCCTTGCAAAAGATGCTAATTTGGGCCTAGGATGATAATTTATTTATAATGTATTCCTCCTCTCCCCATCAAGGCCCTCTCGGCATTATACAAAGAATTATAAACCATATTAGAACGTCATTAAATATGTACCATAACAGACAAATGAAACAGTAAAATCAGACTGGAGCCACGTTTTTAAAGGGGGTTGGGAAGTGTTACAGGTAGCAGGTAGTTGCAGCCCTGAAAACCAAGTTTTTTCAAGTAAGTCCAACTTCCACTTTTTTTTTTTAATCAAAATACCCTCATTTTTGTTAGATGGCATCTAGTTAATTCACTGATCAAAGTGTACATACTGTTCTGCTTCAGCTGGTTTTATTGAACTTAGAAGCTCAAGATTCAAGCAGCAGGTGCCATTATACTGCTGAGCACTTAGCTTTACAAGTTCTCTTTTTATCTTGATAGCAACAAGCAATCATTGCTGGAAGTGTGGTACTGCCTCCTCTGTTTCACATCTGATTTTTATTTCTATGTTATTGGCAAAAGGTGCTGGATGGGAAGGTAGGAAGAGATCAGTCTGGTTTTGTGCTGAGCTCTTGAAGCAGTGACGCTGTTGGCCTTGACATCTCCTGCCATGCATGAAGGTTCTGGTTTCAAAGGACTTTCCTCAGGGTGAATCAACAGGATAACCCGTGTCCTTTAGTCATCAATTTTCTGTGTGCCTGGACTGCCAAATCAGAGATCTCTCCCAAGAGCCTAACAGCCACATCAGTTCAGAGAGTAGGGATTCACTGCTGTCTGTGGGGCAGGTGCTTGCCCTCAGGGAACTGGATCAAAGCCCACCAGCTCTTCTGAACAATATCCTGCAGGCTGTGGTGCTGTTTGAAGACATTTCTGCCCCTTAGACAGAGATGACCCTTCTTGCACCTCTGGTAACTGAAAGGTATCCATGAACGATTCCAGTTTGCTTCAGAAGAAGACAGAAAATGTTCTTGGGATGGCAATGAACAACATGCAAGTACTGATACACAGAGGAGAGTGACACCACGTAGCAGACGTGCACAGAAGAGCACATCTGTTCCTTTCCTTGTGAAAGCAGAACTGCAGCACAACAGCTAAATTTGAACCAATATAGGCAACTTCTGTGTGTGTGAAATTCTCTGTGTATAAAATCATAGAATCATTAAGGTTGGAAAAGACCTCTGAGATCATAGAGTCCAAACTTTAATGATTAATGTCACAATTGCGAAATATTAAAAGGTAGAAATTATTTTTTATATATTCAAAAGAAGTCCTTAAAAGATTGTCTTTTGGCTTTCACATATTAAAAGAGACACTGTATACTTTCTGTCCTTTTCTCTGAGAGAGAGAAAATGTTCTGTTAAGAGTCGGTTTTGATCAATCAGGTTACATCAAAATTTCATTCTCTTTCAAAGGAAAATGTTTTTACCATCTATATTATCCAGCCTTCTTTTTCTGCATTATCATTGCTGCCACACTATGTTTTCCTCTTTTATCATTTTTATGATGAGAGCTCCAACACAAAACCTATACCAGGCTACAGCCACCCCAGAATTAGCTGAGAATATAGCTTATGCTGAGTTCTCTAATGTTGTCTCATCTGAAATGTCTGTTTCACTGACTTGGAGCCTTTCTTGCGCAAGATGTTAATTTTTTACCAAATTTCACATAATAAAATCCTAAAAATACCCAACTCATGTTTTCAATTTCAAAGTTGCTTTTGTTTGAAAAGTATTTTTGATTGTGTTATGACAGAAAACAGAAGCGCTGATTTGAAAATAAGTTATCTGAAATGAACCCTTTTTGTATGGAAAATTTCAAGCCTTTGTGTTTTTGCTCAGAACAAATGAAGCCTTCAAGTGACTGTTAAAAGTTCACGTGGCTCAGAATTTTCCTATTTCAGGTAAGAAAGAGCAGCAAGAGATCTGTAATGTGCTTCATATTTCAGGAAATTACAATACGTGGTAGTTCAAATCAAAAAAGATGTTTGAAGATCAGGTTGGGGTTTTTTCCCCCATGTGCCACTGTAGCAGGCAATCCAATTAAGTCATCTGTAGTGTGTTTCTTGCTACAATAAAGCAAATTAATAGATTTTTGTTTCCTGTTCCATTTTGAGAGCAAATCAGTTTTTCTAACTTCTTGTATCAGTGAGAGCTCAGGAGAGTTGCAGTGCTCTGGTAGCTCTTAATGATACCTATTTGTTTTGCTCTAGTTTTCCAGATCAAGATATTCGCAGGGCAGCCGTCCAACAAATAGAAAATGTGTCAAATGATGAATTGTTAGAATACCTCCCACAGCTGGTTCAGGTAAGGAGGAAATTGATAGCCAAGGAAGTCTTCTGTCCAGATCAATAACTTCATTAAATACTTTTGATTCTTTCAGGTTGGTTAATACTTTGTAAGGGGAACAAAAAAGTCTGGTCAGCTGATGCAAAGACTGGATTAAAAACAGGGCTGAGGGAGAGATAGTTTCCAGCTTAAGAGAAAGGAATTGTTTTGGCGTGCTGATTGAGCTTTCATATAGAGCATGGAGGTATTTTCAAATAACAAAGTAAAAAGTGCATCTGAACAAGTGAAATTCTGCTCAGGTGACAGGGCTTCATTGCAGTCAAGGAAGGAAATGCTGTTGCCACAAATTACTGGTTTTTTAATACCACATGTACTGAGAAAACCACTGTCAACACAGAGTAACGTGGACACTTGGGTGTAGAATTGTCTCTTTGGAGACGTACATTGCATTTCACTGGAAATAAATGTTTTGTAGGTTATGACATCACTGCTTCCCAAGCACTTGGTGATCGAATAGGTGCTATGTTGGGGCTGAGCAGGAAATTTTGGAAGGTTTATCTCCTTGCTTCATAATATTGTGCATATTGATGGCTGACTATCCACATTGCAGAGTTTCTCAGGGTTTCCGTTTGTGTTTGTGATGTTTGCTTATCTAGCTAGATATCTCTGTATACATATATGAATATATTTATGCAATCCACTAATGTGAGGCAGTGGAACCTTCACAGCTTTACAGCATTCACACACTACTGTGACCTTTCACCCTCCACAGCTTCTGTTCTAAAATGTTTCTTTTCCAAACCAGATAATCAGATAAAAAATTAAATATAGCACTGATAGTTTTAAGTAGGGGAAGAGAAGCTTCATATTTACATTCATGTTAACACAGAATCAGGATGGTATCTGTCTGTCTCTCAGGTGGTGGCACACCCTTGTGAACTGAAGTTTCCCTGCTCATTGCATTGCCAGAGCAAATTCTACATGTCTGATGGCTTTGTTCAAACTAAGCACTGAGACTTTTCTGATTAGTTTTGTTATAAAGGAAAAACACCAGAGTCAGCATAAAATTGTTTTTTATTATAATTTTTTTTCTATTAAGGTGCTCAAGTTTGAGTGGAGTCTTGAAAGCCCTCTGGTGAAACTCCTGCTGAATCGTTCTCTGCAGAGCATCCAAGTAGCCCATCAGCTTTACTGGTAAGATCATTTGGCATTGCTACCATAGTCATTTTCTGTCACAGTGAAATTTATCCATGATTCCATTGGTGACAAACTCTCTTTGGATTTAAAATCAACAGAAAAACTAGGTTTGCTGCTTCCCTTTCAGCACTGGGTATGGGTAACTTGTATAAAAGACCCCCCTGGACAGGAGGAAGAGGGGGAAGCTCTGCTCCCCTGAGTAAGACACCATTTGTTTTTTCCAGCATTTTGTTGGTTTGAGCCAAAAACAGTCTGCTCCAAAATTTACAAGCATTGGTTTACTTTCAAAGGAGACTGCTTTTGTGATTTCTCTGATCTCTCTTGAAGTTATCAGAATTCTCAAATGTGTTGAAATGTGTCTTACCCATTTTTATATCAGTGTGACTTGTGATGGTAGAGTTTCCAACAGTTCCTTTCCATGATGATGGAGATGTACCAGGCCTGGCAGAAGCTGCCATTTACCACTTACCTCTGCAAGATAAGGGGTCCTCTTACTGTATTATTGCATGAGGTGATTATTCTGTTTGCTGTGCTGTTACCTCAAGGCTCTCTGAGAAAAAATGTGGCTTTCTGGTGTCTCAACATCTGCCCTGTGATCTGAAAATCAAACTCTGGTGTGTGGGGGTTTTTTTTGGGTTTTTTTCCATCTTTAGTGATGATGGATGAACTGAGCTTTCATTTACAGTTCAACTGGTTCAGACCCCTCAAACCAAAGCTTTCCTCCCTGCAAAGGAAAGAAAACAATTTGAAATGTCATCATTTGGTTGATGAAGTGTGGGGTCGGGAACAGCATAAATAATACTTTCATACCTGCATGGTTCTGGAAGTGTTAGTGGGGATAAAACAGAATTATTAATGTGTTTGTTTTACTGAAATGAGTAGGATAATGTGCTTAATGAGCATATCTTTCAAATAAAGAGGAACCACATTTAGCGAGCCGTTTTTCAACAGTGCCTGAAATACATCTGAGACAATTCCTACTCATATGAAACTTAGTCACACTGGGTATAAAATATCCGGTCTGGAGTTCTTAAATATGCCCTAAGGGTTGGTAGTTTTCCTGTACAATTAGAAATTATATCTAGGGTTCAATGGACAGAGAAACATCATAAGTTTGCCTGTGTTTTCTTTAACTCCTCTCTTCTTCTCAGAAGAAAAATGACTGAAGTCTTCTTCCTCTTTACTTTGCAGTGCAAATGCCTATTTTCCCAAAATTTTTTCAAGCTGGTTAATATTATAATCTTGGGTAATATAGAATATTCTATCCTGAATAATAGATATAGTTATCTGGCACAGTGCAATTTAATGTGGCAAAATAAATTTATTTTATATATAGCTTAATGTATAGGGCAACTATATCCACATCAAGTAGCTTATTTCTCAAGGCTCACTGTATTCTCTGCCTTCCAGCTGGTAGGAGGCCTGTTCATGCTGGGTACCTCTTTTATTTAAGTGTTTAGGTCAAATGTTTCAATCTAAACTGAGAACATAAATGTGGCAAATGTCTCTTAAGATTTTGCTACTTGTATTCATCATAAACACCTAGGGGGTTTTTGGTTACTCTGCTCCACCATGTTCTTCAGTAGTAAACTGTTTTCTACCGAAAGTTCCATTTTATGTAATTACTCATTTTCCTATTCCCCTATTTTAAAAGGCAGTTTCCCAAGCCATAAATTCTACTTGCAAGGTTTACCAGTAATTTCGTGGATTTTATTAATAAAGTCTTAAATAATTAATAAAAGCATTCCTTCACAAACTGAGTTTCAGTCATTATAAAAGTAAGGGAAAACAGAGGTTTTCTTCCACTTATTTCTAAAGAGACTTTTAAAAGAAGTTCAATGATTTAATAATGTGGGGAGAACATGTGTGCATGTACACTCACATAATTTCTTTTAAGAAATGTAATTAGGTTACACTGTATTCTCAAGTTTCATGTTCTGTTTCATTACCAAATTAGCTATCAAGAAGCAAGGACTAGTAAAGAAAACTTTAGTTCCAACTTTATTTTTAATTGTAATGAATGACATGACCATGCTACTGTTAAATAATACAACAATGTGCACACTGTACCTGCCCAAAATAAAGCTTGGAAAAGAAGGCTAATGCAATCTAGAAAACTGGTGAAGTGGTTTCAGAGCCACAGGGGAAAATTCAACTGATTTTAACTTCCATGTTTTGCAATACTATTGCAAATCTAGAAATTAAGTACTAGAAATGGTGGTGGCTGTCAACACTAACTTATTTTAATGACAAATACTATTTATAATAAGATGTCAATTATTTCAAATTGACTCAATTTCCCTGCAGGTCAGAGATAAGCAGCTAATCAACAATGGTGTACCATCTCATCACCTTTTAATATTAATTGGATAGTAATTTTTTAATTTATTTTCATCAAGCAGTGATAAGTTTGTCTGAAGATTTTATTTAAAAATTATTGGACAGCAACTGGTACAGATGGACAGAACAGAGAGAATATTCATTCTTGGGACATATGTTTACCTGTTGCAAATCAGGATAGTTTCAGTCTGTTTTTTGCTCCTCTCTGTTGCAGATTTGTTCCATTTATTTTGCTTTTGAGAACGAGAAGGATCTTACACCCTGTTTGGATGTTTGGGTATTTTTCTTGTCATTTGTATCTTTCCCCTGTTCTAAATCTTTGAGGAAGCTGGGCCATCTGCATCCATCAGTGTTTAGGTCCTCATTGGTCCATCTGAATGCCCTCCCCTTCCCAATGACACTAAAATTTGCCCATGCATACTGTGCCAGCACAGGGCTCGTGTGCCACTTAAATCCCATTTTAGTCTTATTTCCGGACTTTCTAATGTCCATGTGACAAGGAGATTAATCCCACTACCTTCCAGACATTCTCTCTGATGCTAGTCCCACCAGAGCTCCTGGGAGGCAAGAAGGCTAGAGCAACTTTCCCCATTCCTTGGAGCTATGGTGACAAGTTATTAAACTGGTTCTAGCGAAGCACAAAAAAGTTGCCTGGGGGAACTGAAACCTGCTGAGCACTTCTGGGACCTTCTGCTTGCTGAAAGCCTCTGTTTATCTCCTTGCTGCTTGATGTTTCACACACAGGTGGGTTTTTGTCAGGTTTAGCGCTGGAGTTTTAATCCACCCGGCATCCTGCCAGTCGGTTTCCCTCTTGCTTGAGTGTTTTTGGCTTTTAGCTGCTGTCACAGGTGGCAGCTGCAGTGTGGAATGGGAACAGCTGGCTGGGGCAGCAGGTGGCCAGGAGAATGTTTCACAGATGGTTGCCTTCCTCAGGAGGATTGAATAACGGGGAAAAATACAGTGTCCTCCAGGATGTGTGGCAGCTGCTTGAAGGTGGCGCTGAGGAACAGGTTCCATCATCATGGAAGAGTGGGAGTGTTTGTAAATTCTGCTGGAGCGTGAGAATCTGGTTTGCTTAGCTCAAGAAAAGAAAAAGTCAGGTGAAAACCTTGCTGAAGGCAAAATGTCCTTTTGTAGCTTGTCTTCTAAGTCACTAAAACTTTGTAGAACTCTCCTAGTTTTTGGCATTTCTACACTACACATTGACTGACAAGCGAAAAGGGAGTAATCGTCTATCTTTTGCAAGTCCACATCTTGTAGAAAACTAAGAATGTGAGATTAAAAAGAAACTTGGTGGAATTCAGCACACTGGAAACAATGTGAGTCAGACTATTGATTTCATGGCTAGAACATAATATTTTATTACTTGTTCTACATACACAGAAAAACAACCATAAGAAGCAAAAAGAACATAAGCAATGTACAAAAGTTTAAACAGTTACATTTTCTGCTATTGGGAGGTTTGTATCTCAATACCTTCTTCTCCAAAATCATTACTACCCTTTCATTCAGCACTCCAGCATTGAAGCAATTGCTTCATATTTTCTGAAAGAAAATATATTTTTAACTGCCAGAACTTGTCTATGTTAACCATAGTTTACTTGAAGAGTTCAAAAGAAGTAATAAATCAAGCAGATACTCATTTGTCCAACACTCTTAATCATCTGAACATTAAACAGATGACCATCCTCCAGATCTTCTTCTTCCTGCATTATCATATCTTTCTCTGACAGAAGTTATCAAGTCTGCTAATTATTAAATAAACTTCCTAAATAGCTGTGGAGAGCAGACTGAAAACCCCAGCCCATTAAAGTGACATGAATGTAAATACAGAAGGTTTCTGTTCTTGTCTTTTTGTTAATTTGGTCCTTCTTACTGATAAGAATCAAAACCCATTTAATCATGTATATAACTTTAAACCTGTATAGGAATAGTATATGTTTGATTATCGAAGTCCAAGTATATGTTTGATTCAACTGAGTGGTGATTATGAATTTCATTGGAATTCAGAGTACTTGATGTGATCATTGTGTTTTGGACTGCAGAGAACCTCAACCTTGGGATCGCACCTTGGGATTTTAGTTCTGAAATCGTAATTCTTGTTTATGAAACGCCAATCATTTGGAGACTTTTTTTTTTTTCCCCTCTAGTTACTTATGGGTATAGTAAATAACACCATTAGAGCATTAATTTTGTGAGATAATGATTCAGCCAACTTCTGTGCTGAGTGCTTCATTATTAGGTGTGTGGGCCTTGGGTTACTGCCCTGTAAAACAGAGAGATAATTATTTTGTTTCCTAATTCACAGACTTTCAATTTTCTCGGACTCCAGTTTTAGAAAAAGATGATGCCAAATGAAACAAAGGGATGTGTTGTGAAGAAGCACAAAGAAGTAACAACTGTTGGATTTGACCTTTAGTAGTTACAGACTGAGTGTGAAAATGGTATATTTAAACAAAAAAAAAATCTTACATTTAATTAAACACATTTTAGACTTTAAGAAAATAACTTAGTATTTTAGAGCCTCTTTTTGCCATCTCTAAAGATAGAGGGGTGAACTGGCTTTGACCTCAGCTGGAATTGATAAAAGGAGCTACTAGCTGGAGGAGTAGAGGGCTGTAGGGCAAGACCACATTTTAAACTTTCAAAATTCTAACAAAAAGGAAAATGAGAATAAATTCCAAAGAATTAAAAAATCAAATTGGAAACACGACTGTGAAAGGTTAACAAAGAATCTAAGTATGACATTTTAACATTTAAAATATAAAGAAGGAATTGGTTTTCCCACACTGTTAAAAATTACAGCTTTTAAAAAAAGAAATCTGTTTAAAAATTAATAAAGCAATCAAAGCTATGCCTTTTTGTAATTTAGTGAATATGAGATAATCTGATGAGTCACTGACAAAGGACATAAATAACATCGTTGTGCATGTGTCTGTTTTTAATTATTTTAATGATTCTTAGTAGAGCAAATGTGTTCCCGAATGTCTAGAAATCTAGGAATACTGGGTGTTTTTCCAAATCCTGTGCAAGCACAAAAGGGAAGAGGTGAGGTACCCTGGTGATCATATATCAATGTGAGCATGGAGTGAAGCATCATTAGTTTTATTGGTGCAGGCAAATATTCAACTGCACTAAATAAGTTACTGAACATAGAGATAACTCTGCATGTGTCCCACCTTCGGAACAGAGGAAATTCCATGCCAAAAGTCATATTCAAGGAAGATTAACATTGTGAAGTGAAGCATAAAAAGTCTGTAAATGCCAGTTATTAGTGTGTGTTACTGCCATGAAAAAACACACCACTGTTTATGGGCACAAATGAACCTACTTAGACCTGCAGAGATACACTAGAAAAGGTGGCAGAGTTCTGAAAAGCTTTAATCCTTTTAGCTGCGTCATGATTTATAAGGTAACACTAAGGATAAGGTTTTTCAGTACATTGTTTTTCCAGACACAGCTTGTCTGATTTATTTTGCATTTTGCTCCTTATACAGTTAAAAATTCTGGAGCTGACAGATCTGGTTTTTCAGCTATGCCAGAAAACTCCCTGAAAGCTTCAAGTTCTGTCTGTCCTAACCCCTCCAATAAGGTAGCTGAATATGAAAGATGGGTTTGCCTTTTGGATCTGCTCTGTAGGAAGGATTGCACAGAGCCCTGTGGTGCTCCCTGACAGTGTCCCTGATGCTGGGATGTGATGGGCTGCAGTGACTCCCCTATGCAGCCGAGCTGCTCCGAGGAAGCAGGAAAGGATTCAGAGCAGGGTCCTGTGCAGGTGTCACGCTCACCTGTTAACTGTGCCGTCCTTCATTTTTCCTGTTAAAAATTTCTTCTTGTTCCTTCTTTCAAAAACAAAACAGGGACCCAAAATCTTTCCTGATGGATACCTCACATAATCTTTGCTTGTCCAAGAGGGACACTCAGGGATGCAAACCAGAGTAGTAATAAGTCAGAAAATCTTTGAGAAAACGCTCATCTAGCTCTGTCACTTCACATGGATAATTTTCAGTCATGAATTTGAAGGATATGAAATTATTTTGATTCTTTATAGTGTGAAAAGCTACCAGAAAAAGATACCTAAATCTAATCCCAGAAGTAGTCTCTTAACACTGGAATTTGCTTTAGGCTAGGCCAATATTGAGTGGCCAACTTCAATAATCTGAAATGTCCAAATCATAAATAGCAGTAGCTGCACTTTAAGGACGATGCAAATTTCCCAAACCAGGTTATAAGGGTTTTGGGGAGACAATACCTCATTTGGAAAGCAAACAGCATGGGGAGACTCTCCTGTGGTTCTCAGCTGAGCAGCTGCTGTTGTGTTTCACTGGTGAAGTGCTGCCTCTGCAGCCCAGAACAATCCTGCAGCTGAGAGGGGTCCTACAGTGGGCTGCTGCTGTGCTGCAGCATGCTGCTGCTGCTCATTCTGACTGCTCAGGTGAAATACTGGGAGATGAAGCCTCACAGCAAATTTTTCAGATGTAGTATCTAAAAAAAAAGATAAATAAAAATTAATTTCACTCTCAGGTTTTACATTTTGTGAATATTTGGGAAAAAAATTTAAATTTCTTTCCTTTTTATGAAACTTCTGTTTTGCTAGAAATGACAATTATTGCATTCAAAATGAGTCTGGAGATGTTTCAAAATTGCATCACATTATGTAAAACATTTTATAAGTTTTGCTCTGTCATAGGTTGTTTTCTCTTTTCATCTTAGATGAGTTTGCCCAGCTTTTGTGTTTTAACTAAAGCTGTTTGAACCAATTTTGGACAAAATTTGTCTTAAGCTACCCCAGAGAGTTTTTTTCAATCCATTTTTCTTGGAACACAAAGTTTTTGCCTCATGACTTGAATAAATGCGGTTCAGGCCCTGATCTCCTTGGATGGATATGTTTGGAGTATTCATTTATAGTTAGGCAGCTGATCACAGCCTGGTCTGACAGGCTGGAGTTTTGTAAATCACTCCTATTTCTGAACACTGTCAGTGAGAACTTTCAGGAAAAGTATGAATAAACATAGAGAGAGGCTTCAAGTGGATGCAGGACATCCAGTGTAATGAGTTATTGGTTGGCTTAATGTTGCTGTCAGTTGTGTGTTTTCTGTGGTTAATATTTCTAGGTTTAGTCATCACTCTCCACCAGCATGAAAACTGGGCCTTGGACCTTTGCCTAAATAACTGAAACACTAGAAAAAATAGAATCATGAATTAGACATTGCTGAATATGTTCCATCAGTGCATGATTTAGCAGAAAAGTACTTTGTAATTTTTCTTCAATTTGGGGTAATTTTTCTTAAAAAAGAATTCCCTAATGTTAACCAAATATAATTATTAACACATTTTAAAATAAATAAATAAACTGGAATATAAGGCAATATTTCTAGGCAGGAGAGGGGAAGGACTGATAAAAGGTCCTGTCAGAATAACAGTGCAGAATTACTACAAATCAGTATTTTTAGGTGTTTGCAGGTGATGACTATTTCAGGATTAAACTCATAAAGTCCTTGCTGTTTGAAAATATTTTCCTAAATATTAATTCCTTTCAGAATGCTCATCCATACTCAGTGGTATGTTAGTCTGTAATCAGAATGAAGTCATTTGGGTGGCGAGCAAATTAAAAATCATTTGAGAGAGGAAAGAAAGAGCAGTCAGATGAGTTGTCTTTGTGTGGCTCTTTTGCTTGAACAACATTGCTGTGAGGTTGTAATAACCTCCTTTTAAGCAAGAGAACTGTTCAAGGGACCATTGTCTCACACTGTCTCCTTCAGTGCTTTATTGGCAAAGAGCCCACTTGGTTGGAATTGATGTATGTTGGACCCTTGAATTAAACAACAGAAAGCGACCAGTGAATCTAAAAGAATTAAGATTCCTTCCAAGTCTAAAACCTGTAAAATTCTACCCAGTGGGTCATACAAGCCATAGGCAACTGTCAGAAGACAGCTGAATTGTCCTTTAGCTTTCTCTGTGGTGTCTGTCAAATACACAGGATACTCTTTGGTGTAGTTCAGCACTTTTTTTTTTTTTTTTTTCCAGAAAGAAAATCAGGCTACAAGAACTGACTTTTGTCTCTGAAAGGCCTTTATTCCTATGTAAAGGCATTCAGAGATATATTATCACAATGTTGTATCGATGGTGGGTAGCTGACAGAGTAATGTAAAGTAGTAAGGAATTTTTTCACTGACTTTTTTAAAATGTTCATCAAAATCAAAGCTTTTCACAGAAACATGGAACTTAGGTGCAAACATTCAGATGTCAAAAAGTCTTCATTCTTCTTCTTGTCACTGGAGATGTGCAAGCAGAGACTTGTGGCTGAGATAACCCAGTGAGTGCCACATTGAGCTGTTTTGAACAATTTACCTTCCCCTCTTCATTGTTGTAAATCATCCCATCCATTCTAAAGCAAGTCAGCTGCATGCTTCCTACTCACTGTAGGTGCAATGCATATTGTAAGACAATCCCTAATGCAAAGTTTGTTATTTCAGGTACATCTCCCTCTCTTGGTGTTCATCTGAGTTGCTCCATCCTAAACCATTAACAGGTTGGCTTTTTTTTTAGCTTGAAAACACACCATCTTTTAGGCATAGTAATTTTTGAAATACCATTGGTATCTCACCTCTACAGTGTGTTGCCTGTGTGCTGTTCACTGCTGGCTGTTACTTGAGGGAAAACATTATGTTAAGGAAAAAATTTTAAAAAGAAGTTTAAAAAAAGAGTCATGAAGTGAAGCGTGGGTTTTAACTGGGATAAACTGCTGGCAGCATGTATATGGGAAATTATTTGTTTGTAAATTTGATCAAAGCCTCAGTGCTGGAGTAGCTATTGTTTTTCATTTGTCTGTCTTTCAAAGAGCTAGTACAAATTACCTCCACAGAAAATTTTAAGTGGTGAATACAAATTTGTTTATATTCATGCTTTTTTTTGTACTCAGTTCAGGATTTAGTGGACAGTAGAAAAATAATGTGCTGGCTGAGTGCTTGCTGGCTCAAAAGTGGTTGCAAGCTGTGCAAGCAAAGCACAGTGGAGCAGCTCTAGAGTGGTGCAGGTTCTGTTGTGTGGATGAACAGATGTGGAAATAAAGCCAATATCTTTTTTTAGCACTAGAGGTAGTATAGTTGTTATAATAATATAACATTGAAACAAAAGTTATTAGGTGTTTACTTGAATAAAGAAACGGTGGCACATACAAGGGTGGATGATCCTTTCAAATCAGCACCCTCCCTCTTTCACAAAATGGGGTTTCCTTTCTTGTCTAATAAGTGGTTTGTAGAGTTCAAATCCTTAGACATAAAGGGTGACTCTGAAGGGTTTCAGTGTAAACAGCAAAGCCACCCTCAATATATCTCTCCATAAAATCCTGTTTTATGCTTCTTACACTTGATTTTTCTAGCTTGTGTAGCAAGGCTTATATCCAAGTAGATTAAAAAAAAATTTTTTTTTACTCTTACATAAGTGCTCAGTTTTCATGTTCAACTTCCCCCAGCAATTGTTTACAGTCTGTCATCCAGTGAAATTAAAATAATTGTTCCCCCAAGGCCTCCTTCCACTTCATTCCCAAGATTCTTATAGATTCCCTTGGAAGTAGGTAGAGGATGTAACGTGCAAAGTAGCATGATTCTGGCAGTTGAAAGGGTTGAAACTGGGAATTCCCTCCACCTGGCTCTGCAAACACTTCTGTCTGTTCTGCTTCAGGAACCCAGCTCTTCTTCCAGAAACAGAAGTCTGAGCAGTGTTCACTGGTTTGGGAAAGGGGGAAATTGCCACAATGTTCCCAGTGTTTGCACAGAAGCCTGGCACTGGTTGAAGTGATACTAAAGAGACTTTAGGCAGGCAAAGGAGCAAAGAGTGATCACTGAGGGAATAAGGGATAGCAAGCAAAATATTTTTATAGGAGGAAGGATGCAGAAAAGCAAGAGGAGAGCAGACATAAGTAGTACTATAAGTAAACAGAGTTCTGCTGTGTTCTAATAATACCTTTTACCAGCAGTTAAGTTTAGATTCAGGTGACTTCCCAAGAGGACTGGGAGATCTAGAATCAGTTCCATAAAAAAACATTATTCCCAAGTATAACTTGTGCTGCTAATCTACCCTTCCTGTATAGTGTCATTTTGATTCCTATGTTGCTGTATGTTCCCCTGAAGACCCTTGTACCTAGAAATAGAACCCTCATGCCTAGAAATATAACCTCTCTGGGCTTTTATCTCAGTCTAAGTTACTGATTCTAGAAAACAGACATCAACTCTCCTTTTGGAAAAGCCCCTGGAGTCTTGTACTTGATTGCTTCCCACAAATCCTGATGCTGACTGAACTGTGCTCCTTTGCCTGACATAACTTCTCTGAGAACCTGAAGGACTGGAGGAAATAGAGTGTTGCAGAGTGGTAAATAGTCAGCTGTTCATCTAGAGAATGAGGCCCTTACATTTTGTGCATGGCAAACACATAAGAGGATTTTGTCCAGGCAGTGCCATAGGCAAAACCCCAATCTCTATTTTATACACAAGGGTAGTTCTTACAGACATGGTTTAGACAGTGTAAAGAGTAACGGGGAGTCTTTGTTCCTACCCAAAAATTAATCTACATCACAGGAATTTTGAAATATTTGCTGTTCCTGTGACAGCTGGGCCTTGGCTTGAAGTGCTTGCCAGAAATTGCTCTTCAGTTTCAGTGCAGTGGATAGGACTGAAGACAGAGCAGAGTGACACTCACAACTTAGAAAATCAGCTCTTGGCACACTTATTCATGTTCCTGGCTGAATGACAGGCCTGCTTGTCATTGGGCCGTGTCTTTTGAAACTCCTCTTGTTCTGGGGACTCATCCTCGTATGCTCAAGGTGCAGCACCGTTCCTTCCCTGTCCCAGGAACTCTCCCAGCCTGCTGCCGAGGCCAGGCCCTCTGAACAACCAGATCCAACAGCAGGGCCAGCTCTGGTTAGAACAGGGGCCAGACCTTCAGAGCTGCCTCCTGACATCGGTTGTTGCCAGTTTCTGTAGATTGCAGATGAATTCTCTGTCTTTGCTTCTTTACTGATTCTGTTTCCACAGTCCTTCAGTTCCTGAGCCACCAGGACAGTCCCTGGGTAAGCGCTTGCAGAAAGGGTGCCCTCACCTCTGGAGGGATTGAGAATGTTATGAGTGTTTTCTAAATAACCTGGTTTGTAGTAGGTGCCATCTCCTGGATGGGGACTTTCAACAATAACTTTCTGTAGTGTTCCACACAGGTCAAGTTCAGCTGAAGGTGTGTCATGGTGAAAACCACAGGATAGGGATATTTTACATTATAATAAGAGCAAGTGGCACAGAAGTGGGGATCTGCTCTTTCTTCTGTAGCATTTGAAGAAACCAAGCCTGAAGGCAAGCTGAACAAACCCAAAATTATTTAGGAAAAAGAAATAGGGGGGCTGAGTTCAACACTGCTTAAATGAAGAGCTTTTTCTTTTGTTCATAAATACCTTTAAGAGAAATTACCTGATTATTCCATTCTGCCCACATCACCAGTCACATGCTTGCATATAAAGGTTCTGCAGCTAGGCAGAAAACATAAAATTCAATGATGGTATTATTTGAAAAATAGCTTTATAAAATCCATAAGTTGTAAATGACAGCAAATGCTCTTTAGAATAAGAAACCAGTAGTTTTCAATTAGTGTTAAATGAGAAATTATGTTTTGTCAGCTAATATTAAATGGGTATAAATGTCTGGATTAGTACAGAATTATCTGATGTCTGGAAAAAAAATTAAATTTACTCAATTGCTATTAATCAGGCTCATTAGCTTTAGTGTGGCAGCTGCCATCTTGGCTAATGAAGAAGGGACTGAACAGGGATTTACTCAGTCAAATTTATTGGCTTGCATTAACTGAAAGAACAGTCCCTCATCATGAGTATTGTAACATATCATACATTTTTAACTAGAGGAAGACCTTGTTTGTACATAGCAGGGGAAGCGGGGTTCTGTCTGGGGGAAAAAAGGCTCTGCCATTTACAATAATTATCCTGTGAGCACTGGGCATGGAAAAGGTCAAACAATAAACAGGATTTTGATGTTTCTGTAGCATTTCCTTTATTGAGTCTGGTATTAAAAGTCAGTATTTATTCTTCCACTTAACCTGTTCCACAATGTCATTCATTGCGTGTGATGAATTCCATCAGGAGAAGCACATTAATTTGATTAAACTTTTCTAATTGGCACTGCTTACTCAGCTTCTGAGTGACTCACACAGCCCTCAGATCTCATGTATGTGCCTCTGTGGATAGGGCAGTTTTGAAGGAGCCACAATGGCAAATATTCCTGAACTGTGAGTGCTTTGCTGTGTGTGTCACTGAGAAGGACATTGCTTGGTCATGGTACGAAAATGGAGTGTCTTTCAAAGGATGTCCCATTTTGAGTCTTTTTTGCATCAGTTCAAAGCTGACACGTGCTGTGTCTTCAGCTGTTGCCTACCTCTGTTATTAGGAGTTTTCAGACCAGCAATTTAAAGGTGATTTAAACAATCACCCCTGGCTGCCACCCTATGAGTACTGCTGGTAGAAAAAACATGGCATTTACCCATGTTAATTTTTGGCATGCACAGATTTTTGGTTTGTCAGCAGAGTACACATCTAGGGAGAAACGTGACTGATTCAGGGATATCCACAGAGCACGTATATGGTAGGAGAGGAGAGGAAAGATGGGATTTCTGCATCTCAGTCCTCCATCCAGCTGCAGCCTCACATGGACTGAGCATAAGGACAGCCCTCTGAGGGCAGGAAAGATGCTGATAGCAGAGCCTGGGAGCTTCAAAGTCCCAGGAGCATTCTGTGTCAGATGGCTGATCTATATTTATTCTGCCAAAGCAGGGACTGCCCCTGGAGAGCTTGCTCCACTCTTTACCTGACTCAGGACATATGGAAATATGGCATCTGCTTGCTGCAATAATACTTACACAAATGTGATTGTGAAGCTTGAAATCAGACCTGGACTTTTTATCACAACAGCTGAACCTTAATTGTGTTTTCTTATGAGCAAAGAAATGCCTGGGGCTGTTATTTTCTCCCATATGATTGAAAGATGCTGGCTAGATGGGTTCCCACATGGGAAGGAGGTGGCAATGTTATTAAAAAGACCTATTTGCCATGGCATTTACCTCTGGCGTCAGAGCAGCTTAGAAACAAACACAGCATTCTGTGGAAACCTATGAGAAATTATTCTCTCCACTTTTGAAAAGGAAAACAGAAGCACGGAGAAATAAAATAATATTGCCAAGGTTTCCTATCAAGTAAAATTCAGGATAGATATTCATTCTTATATCTGCCTTAAATTTTTCTGACATTCAAATCTATGGATTTTAACCCCAAGGTTGAAATTCAGTTTGATCTGAAGAGAGCGATATAAGATTTCCCTGGTAAAAGCTTAAGAAGTAACACCTTCTTGGTTATGAGTTCATTAAAAGGGATTTTAATTTATTCAAAAGTTTATTCAGATCTGGTGCCACAGCTGAACACGCCTCAGCAGAGCTGAGATGGGCTTTTAAACCTAGATGAAACTCTCTGTCTACTCCCAGCAATGAAAGAGCAACAAGCTGAAGTGAGAGATTAATTTCAGCAAGCCTCTACAAACTAAGCCAATCCAATTTCATGTAGGTCTCTGCCTCATTTTCCTACTGTGCCTGCCCTCCAGCTCTTCTGTTTTCCATGGTAACTAGGCCAGCTGCTGACTAGGAAAGTACCCTTGGGCCATCTAAAAAAGGAAGGTTTTCTCTTACTAATATCTTACAACAAGCTTTCCCTCGTACATGGGCTTAACTTCAAATTCCCACTTCTCTATTTACAAAGCCAATATTTGGTGGCAAAAAAAAAAAGCAGTGAAATGGAAGGAAAATCAGAACCAGACCAGTATTTAAAAAGGAGAAATCTGAAGTTATTTTCATCTCTGCTCTGCTCTCCTACCTTTGCAAGAGATACTACTTCTATGTACAACAAGGAGTAAAAAATTAATAGAGGCCAAGAAAAGAGGAAGAAAAATAAAAGCAGAGAGGAAGAAACAAAACAGGCCTAGAAAAGGTATGAAGACAGACATATTCTTCTTTGCCATGTAAATGCTTGTTCTTCTTTCCTGCCACCATCTTTCATGGTCCCCTCTATTGTAATTCAATTAAAACATGGTAGCTCTCATCTTATTTGAAGAAGATTGCAGAGTAGCCTGATGCATAAGGAGAGCTGTAGTCTGAAGAGATTTCTCCTTTAAAAGAGTCAGAATCATGAAAAGATGAAAAAGTGTGACTTGGACTCTAAAGTTTCCCCCAGTGAAAATTCTGATTTTCTCTCTTCTATTCCCAGAAAACAAACGAGTTATTTTTGAAGTGTAAGGGACTGTATGTCTTCATGACGCCACTTTATTTGAGCTCTCAAAGTTCTCTGCAGTCATTCTATTGACAAAGTCACCCAGGTACAGGCACAGAGCTAACACAACGCTGTGATGCCACGATCTGATCCGTGCACCCTTTGTTGTTGTGCAGCACTGAGATGCCACTCAGCAAATTGACACAAAAAGGAGGCTCGACATCTTACAGAAAGCACACTCTGTCAGATATGAGAGGACTACTGCAAACAGCATTTTGCAATCTTGTAATTACACTGAGGTACCAGGATCACTGAAACACTTACGGCAGTACCTGCTGAGGCTCATTTTTCCTCCCTATTCCTGTTAGGCAGTGATCAGAAGAAAGTTCCCTTTGATAGATATGGGGAGAATAAGATAAGCTGAGCTGCTAGCTAGAGCAGTGATGAAAGTAAAGATCCAGAAGACTGACATGTCAGGAAATAATGTGGAATCAGTTCTTGTTGTATCTGTACTACCTGTGCTTAAAATACAATGGGTCTACAGACAGGTTCTTCCAGAGAGGTAGAAGGTAGGCTGCCTTACAAGAAACACTAACTCCCCATGTATTTGAAACATATCAAATCTCATACATCCTTCCTCTGCTCTTGACATCTGAGCACCTTGTCTGTAAAAATCTGAGACTCTTCTTGAAAGATAACAGCTTTGAATGTAGACATTGTTAAACAAAGCAAATTCTTGTAACTGGGTGCAGAACAAATAGGAAAATTAACAGCTCTGCAGAACAGCTTCTTTTGAATGTCATAATATTTGAAACACTGAGTCAGTGTCTTATTCTATCCGCCTCCCCCCACCCTCAAAACCAAACTCTTCCTTTCCCATGTCCAGAGTAATTTCAAAAAGTAATCTGAAAACTCTAGGATTATAAAGTACAAACTGGCTCAGAATGTATGAATAAAATCTGGAACTGTTCATTTTATGAGCAGCCAAGGGCCTTAATGACCTTGTAGAAAGACAATTTCAGTTTTCTCCCTGAAGCTATTTCTGTGTGAGTA
The DNA here is from genome assembly GCA_013397795.1 of Orthonyx spaldingii. Lineage (NCBI taxonomy): Eukaryota > Metazoa > Chordata > Aves > Passeriformes > Orthonychidae > Orthonyx > Orthonyx spaldingii. The sequence goes on along the minus strand of VZTJ01002639.1, from coordinate 1,142,484 downwards.
TATTAATGTCATGGTTTAACCCCAGATGGCAACCAAGCCTCACACAGCCACTGACTCACTGTCCCCTGCAGTGGGATGGGGCAGAGAGTTAGAAAGTGAGAAAATTCAGGGACTGAGATAAAGACAGTTGAAGAGGTAAAGCAAAAGTTGTGCACATGAGCAATGTGGAACAAGGAATTAATTCATCACGTCTCATGGGCAGGTAGGTGTTCAGTCATCTCCAGGAGAGCAGGGCTCCATCACACAGCGGTGACTTAGGAACACAAACACCATCACTCCAAATTGTCTCCCTTCCTCCTTCTTCCCCAGCTTTATATCCTGAGCATGATCCATATGGTCTGGGACATCCCTTTGGTCAGTTGGGGACAGTTGACCCGCCTGTGTCCCTTTCCAACTCCCTGTGCACCCCTAGCCCACTCATTTGTGGGTTGGGGTGAGGAGCAGAAAAGACCTTGACTCTTCAAACACCGCTCAGCAATAACTAAAACATCTGAATTGTTGACCATTTCCAGCCCAAATCCAAAACACAGCCCCATATCAGCTACTGGGAAGAAAATCAGCTCTATCCCAGGTAAAACTAGCACAACTGAAAAAAATTTTAAAAAATCCCAATAAACCAACAAAGTAAAGTTACCAAAGTACTGTGGTGTAACTCAAGTTTAATTCTGCAATTTTGTGTGCATTTGAATTGCCCAGTGCATGCAGAACCATACAGAATTAGTTCTGTGTCTTGCATTGTGTTTTATGGTGTCATGAGGGACTTTTTGTTCAGCTATGAAGTTAATGGGAACCATAGATGCTATCCAAAGCCATTTTGGTAGACATAAACTACCCAAACAATAGGCAGTTGAAGAAAAACATTTTCAGTTTCTCCTCAGTGTATTGCTGTGATAACTGTGGCCTAAATTCAGAAACAGTACAAAGCTTTGCAAGTTCATTGGCTGTCATGGACTGTTTCAATCTGAATTAATTTTGCATTTTATTTATATGGTTTGAAAGTGGAGTAGCTTAGTCACCTCCTGCATTCAATTAATTGGTGGCATATTGGACAGTGCTGCTGCCTCATTTCTGCCAGATCTTTTCAAGTTGCCCTGTGGCTTGAGCGCGGCACTTGCTGCATTCGGCTTTTACTCTATAGACCGTTCACAGCCCTCGGGGCATGTAAATTCTGGTCTCCTTAGTAATGGCTCGAACAAGCTCGCCCTCATCCAAAGCAGCTTTAGCAGTAAAAAGTTGTTAATGGAGGCAGTTCCGACAACAAAGAAGCAGGGAGGACTCTCTGCGGCTTTATTCCAAATTTATTATTAAATTTGAAGGTAGTCGCAAAAAGCTGAGATCTGAGGTGTGCAGGGGTTTAAAAGGGACGAGAGAAAGGGGCAGTCTAAGGGGAGAAACAGGGGAATAAACCAATAGAGAAATAAAACATGAA
>VZTJ01002639.1:1095536-1132682 GCA_013397795.1 Orthonyx spaldingii | reverse complement strand
CCCGGCCTGGAGGGAGCCGGCCCGGCCCCTGCCCGGCCCAGAGCAGGAGCCTGGCTCTGCCCGCTGTAGTTGGAATGTTTTGTCCAGCTGCATTGGAGCCGGAGAGCTCAGGCCGGGTCCTCCCCACGCTCAGCTGCACTGCTGCAAACTCCCTTCCAAACCTCCCCCCCTTCCCGCTCTGAGGGGGAAGGGGGGTGGAAGGGCAAGGGCCCAGTCTTACCAGAGAGAGAAGAACAGGACTTGCTTCTCTGGCAGCAACAGGACAGGAAAAGGGTTTTTTCTCAGGTGTATCTCTCTTAAATATGGTTTTTTCCCTGGAGGCAGAACAACTTTTAATTGGATTATATACCCATTAATACTCAAAACTAGCTGGTCACTGGCTCTGTTTCCCAGGAAGCAAGGTGCACTGCTTCCTGCACCATAGGTCACTTGCAAGACTGACCCTTTCTGGGTAAACCCATGACAGTGACGTATTCATATGTGACATATTCATTCATGTGATGTGCCTTGAAAGTCAAGAGCTTCTCTGATTTCTGTCCTGTGAAAAGTAGCATTGTTTGTCAGGTAGGGGAAACTGCATTAAGATTCAGAAATTCATAAGGAATTTAAGGTTTGAGATGTTCTTAAGGATGAAGTCGTGAAGGGGAAAGTTCATACAAAAGCAAAGAGCAGTTCACCAGTCCTTCAGGCAGAGGGAAATCCCAGGGTGATGGGCAGGATGCTAACAGCAATATAGAGCTGGTGATTCCATCTACACTTACAAAAATAAATCAAACAGTGTACAAAACCTCTGGCCCACGTCAGGAAAAAATATCCCAATGATCAATTTGAATAACTGAAAAGACCCCTCTAAACTCCCCAACTTCCCTGACCCAAATGAATGTGTAATTCTAGACTGCATGGTGATTATTATTAAAAAGAGTATGGGTTTGGTTTTATTTCTGACTTTTATGTTGGCAGTAACTCCAGTCCCAAAGCTTTTACAGGCTTCAGAAGAAATAAAAGCTGAGTTTTGCTTTAGACCAACACTTACCAGTAAAGAAAGGAATAAAATGGGCTCATTTTAGCAGTATAGCCAATTCCAGAAATGTCTCCTCAGCTTAAAATAGTGAAAGTTTACAGAATTGATGATACATCTGAGGCTAAAACAGTCTTCAAATGCACCTCCCAGCTGAAAGATGTGCTTGCTTGTATAAATGTACTGGTAGTAGGAAAAAAATATTTAGGGATGTATATTTAACACTGGACTTCAAAAATGCAACTTCTTTTCACTTTATAAATTTTTCTTGCAGAAATAAGAAGCGATACAGGCACTGCAATATGTATGACAAAAAAATTACAGTTTTCTGTTTATTCGACAGAATATTATATTATTTATTTCTGTTTATTCTGCTTAGAATCTCACTAATTATCAAATGGGACTTGAGTCTCATTGCCTACAAGCAATAACTTTTTTTTTCATTCTCCGCTGTCCAAAGTGACCAAATATAGATTAGTCCAGAGTCCATTTATTGTTCCTGCTAGAACTGATATAAAATTCAGTTTTAGATACACAGATGTTTTTTTCCCCCTACTTCCTTCAGGCTGTTGAAGAATGCACAGAATGAAGTTCATTTCAGAATGTGGTATAAGAAACTACTGGCTGCTCTCCAATTCTGTGCTGGACAAACCCTGAACAATGAGTTTTCTAAGGAAGAAAAGCTCATCAGAATTCTGGAAAACATTGCCACAAAAGTCAAAGCTGCCAGTGACCCAAAAAGAAAGGTTTGCTTGAAAATACTGCCCTTTCCATCTAAATTACTTTAGGGAATTTTATTTTTCCTAAGGTAACACCTCTTTCCTTTAATATCCTTTACATAAATAAACCAAAGATTTAACTAACCTTTACAAATATTTTTCTGCTTCAAAAACAGGTAACACATAGATTTTTAATGAGACAACTCTCGTCACTATTACTCTTGAGGTTTGCAGATCTTCTAAGCCATTTAAATTCCTTCATCGGTGGTTTCTCAAATGGACTTGGAGGTGGCCAGAAGTAATGCAACAAAGCTGATTATCATTTCATTGAGAGAAATGCACACATTCAGCACCTCATCCCAAAATATTTGACTTCTGTAGAGCTGCAGTATTTCTTGAAAGCTTTACTAAGAGTTTTTCTTGGCAGGCTGGACACATCGTCATTTCGTAACAAAGACGACCAGAGTGGAGTGTAGTTAATATCTCAAATCTCGCATTCAGCAACGAAAAATGAACACATATCTGCAGAGATACCTCCCTGGCAGTAGAACCTTGCAGCTGTCTTCTCCAGTGGGTGCAGCTTTTATATTATATAGGTACACTTCCAGTTCAGAACTGTTAATTTCCCAGGACAGCTGCTGTTATTTACCTGATGTGTAAAACTGCTTCTTGTTGAAATCTCAGCAAGGCAGAGCAGAAAGCCAAATAAAAATATACTTGCCACCACTGGTTATCATGAATCTTTCTGCCTTGTTAACGATTCAAGAATTTTCAAAGGGTTTTTTAGAAAGCTCTCAGTGCTGCTACTGAGAGCAGCAAAGCAAACATGGAAGTAAAAAGACAAAAATATTTGCAAAAGGAAAATCCATGTAAAGAAAAAGAAATAGTAGTAATACATTATACATTACTGATGCATAATTCAGATTTTAGAGATTAATCTCAAGGCTGCAGTTACTATGATACTGAGAGGCTCCCAAACCTTGCAGTTAACAGAGTTAGGCAAGGGAGATCACAGTGTTGAGGAAACAAGCAACACATTTAGAAGTTCTCAGGCAAGTCAAAAAACCCCATGAGACACAGCAGAGCAATACAAGGCTAATCAACCCCTAAAGAAAGTTATTCAGTCATAGAACCACTGAATGGTTTGGGTTGGAAGGAACCTTAAAAATCATCTCGTTCCAACACCCCTGCCTTGGGCAGGGGCACCTTCCACTAGACCAGGCTGCCCCATCAAGCCTGGTTTCAAAGGTAAAGACTTTTTCTAACATCCAATCTAAACCTACCCTCCTTCAGTTTGAGGCCATTCTTCCTTGTCCTGTCACTCCATGCCACTGGGAACAGTCTCTTTCCATCTGACTCTACAGGACAGTATGAGATGATAGCACATCTAGGCAGAAAAAGCATCACTGTGGGGTAAAATTACAGTTCTTATTTTTAATGCCTCAGTGTGACCTCATTAGCTGTTGTAAGGTCACGTGGATGCTACTGTCTCTGGAAATTGCATTGCTTGTTTAAAGGACAGAAAGATAGTAAAAAAAAAAAAAAAAAAAGAATCTGCTTTTGTGTTCTTTCGTGCTGCCATAACAGCTCACATGTTGCAGGAGGTGTTAAACATGGAGCTCAGCAGCCTCCAGCAGTTCTTCCAGGAGGTGAAGGTCTGTCGGCTCCCGCTGAATCCCGCGCTTGTTGTACAAGGCATAGAGGCAGATGTAAGTGTGATCAATTACATTTTTAATTTGGGTTTTGGTTTTTAGTATAAAGGGGAGAGGGGGTGAATGCCTGCATTGACCAGGAAATGATCACCGTGATATCGAGCGTAAATCATCTGGTCAGTTTAAATCCAGTCTTCTAAACCAGGGGCCTTTGTGTGAGGCAGAGGTGACAGGGTGGGTGGGGTGGGTGCTGCATGTATGTCACCAGCCAGAGATTTCAAACTCTGAGCAGCCCATTCCCAGCTCGGCTGCCCTGCAGTGGTGTTGGGATTGCAAGGGCACCTGGAAGCTGAGACCTGGTTCCCACCAGGTAGCCCTAGGTGCCAGGTTTTTTTTCCCATCCAAGTCTCTCCCATGTCAGGTGTGGGAGCAGCTGAAAGTCTGGAGCCAGCTGTCTGTTTTCTGGGCTGACTAAGAATTGCTAAAATATTAAATACTCACACTAGCTTACCTGCATCTACAACCCCTATTAAAAATGACTTAAGATAAAGGAAACAGTAATGCTCTTCAGTGGTACTTGACTTGACTTTGACCACAGTACTAGGATTCAGTTATTCACTGTTCAAAAATGTTTTCCTAAACAACATAATGCGAGGAGTAAGCTGCTTTATCTCTGGAGAAGTAAAATGTATCCAGCATGAAGAAAGAACAAACCTGGACAGCCATATATATTACCAGTTACAGCTGCCTAATTACAGCAATTTGTGCTGTATTTTTGCTCTCTGGCTCATTATCCATAGTAGACCTGATTCTAAGAGGTGCTGATCCCTTCAATTGCCTCTGACCTGTGTTTCTCCAAGTAATTGCTATTCAGCCTTGATCTGCCTGAGAACAGAGGTCTTCTAGCACGCCACAGGCTTGGGCAAATTGTGTGTGATATAAGTCAGAAGGATTTGAAGCCTGCTGCTTCTCCCTGCTTTCAGGCTTTTGGAAATAATGACTAATGGAAAGATATCTCACCATAAAGTCGTGCTATTTATACTGCACCAGCTTGGCTGGACAGGTACAAAAATGTTTAAGTGTAATATCTGAAGAGGGATTTTTTTTTTCATTTTTCTTATATCATTATAGGCCATTATCTTTCTATAAATACATGTAGTTTCTTGATTGAGCTGTACGTCAGTATAATCATGCAAATTAGAACTTTTAAGTGCTTATAATTACCTAAATTTAATTCATTTTAGTGTCATCTATTGATTTTACCAGTAGCAAGCCCTGCTTCCAGCTCTATCAGAGTCACATTATCTCACAGGAACCTTTCAAGCACTCACTGAGACATTTCAATTGGCAAAATTCCCTGGGGGGTCGGGATCTCATCACTGAGAATGGCTCTGGTCCGTCGCAGAGGTCTGATGTGGCTGAGACAATGTTCGCGTGCTCGTACCATGCTTTGAGATGTTTAGATGAAAAGCAGCAGACAGCTGTGTCTGGTGGTGGTGGAGTTCAAATTAGCCACCCTGTAAGGACAGCAGCAGCCCTTGTGGGGTGCTCATTATTTCCAGAAACCAGGCCATTAATTTACCATTGTCTTGAGCTGGTTTTGAGAGGTTTCCCCACCACCCCTCCTTGGATATTTTTAATGAGGGTAATAATACCACCCTGAACTCTCACAGGATTTGCAGTGCTTGGCTCATTAATGCTTTTTGAAGCCCTTTGAGATCTTCAGGTGGAAGGAGCTGTAGAGCATGAAAGTTGGAGTTTATGTTTAATTAAGATAAATTCCACATAAAATAGAGCATGATTTTCAAAATTTCCTGTATCCTCAGCCAGAGTGGGGTCATCAGAGAAACTGGCAGATTCTTTGCTCCCATGTCTGATTGGGCAGGGTTGGGTTTTTTCAGAAAATAATAGAACCAAAGGCTTTTCAATGCTTTGAGACTCATTAGATAAGTCTTATATAATTCATTCACTCAGTTCCAGCCAAAGCTTGTTGCTGATAGGCCTGGGTGAGAAGAAAAAACAATTAGTGCATAAAATATTATCTGTTCATGTGGTCTGATATTGAAGTGAAGCAGATTGTCTGGGGAAAAGAATTCCTTATTTTTCAGACCCAGTGAAACAGTCAATAATATCAAGAATTATTTATTTTTGCTGCCACTGCTACTGAGCAGTGTTTAAAGCTGTTATCTTGTTCAGAGCTATGATATTGGCCTGATGTTATGTATTTGTGACACTCGTTCTTCTGTCTCATCTTTCTTTCCCCTGCAGGCATGTTCTTATTTTACATCCAATGCTTTTCCATTAAAAATCTCCTTCATCAATGCGAATGCTCCAAGCAGAAACATCAATGTTATTTTTAAGGTATGTTCTTCCTCTAACCCTCAGATATTTTGGTATGGAGATCAATGATTTAAAATTCACCTAATGTGTGTTTTAAACCTTGAGTCTGAGAATAGTTGATTTGGCTCTGCTGTTTATCCCCATTATTTTTACACTAGAACTTGTAATGAAATCTGTTGAGGCAATACACTGAAGTGTCACCTTTTTGATCAACAGAGAATCAAACAACCTATTGCACTTCTTTTTCCTGAGTGAAGACAACCAGACTGGAATAGAAAGTTCATATTTTAGACCTAGTTTATTAATGCCGTCAAAGTCAGGGGCAAGTCTCAGAGAAAAGATAGATCAGAATGACTGTACCCTTCAGCCTTGTCCATATGTCTCTAAAAATCAAAATAATGGAGTGTTAGAGGCTCCATTTGCCACACGGACCTAATTCTGCCCCTATCAGGCAGCGTGGGAGAATGGGCTGAAGAAGAGGGAGGTGGAAGAGACAGCAGAGGAGCTCTGTCTCGTTGGAGTTACTTGGAGGAACTGGCTCAAACTCTGCTTTATTTTGCAGTTGCCACCTAGAAAAGCTTCAGACTTCAGAACAATCCATCCACAAAAGACAATGCATGTAGATTAAAGTTAGTTCTCTTTCAAAAGAGCAAAAGTGTTCCCTAGAAGTGGATATTGGTTTTAGAGAAGAGCACAGGTTCATAACATGACTGATGGATACAAAATGGTCAGTGGTGCCAACGGCATTATTCATAGACCTTTTGCAGAATCGTTTTTCAAACTAGAAACCTAAAAAATTGATATAAACAAAGTTAAAAAAAACTATGCTGTCTTAAATTAAATTGCCCTTTAGAGCAGCTGTGATTCTCAGAAATAGAAGTAAGCTTTCCAGGCATTTTAAGGGGAGCAATTAGCAATTTTTTCTGAACGTTTAGAGATGTGGTTCATATGTTGTTTCATCTGATAATCAATGTTAAATAGCAGGTTCCTACCTACTTGAGCAAATAACTGCTCTTGGGACTTTTAAGCAGTTGCATTGGTTCTACCCAGACAATATTTTCCCTCCCTGGTAATGTTCAGCAACTAATTCATTGTCCAGTTGCTGTAGAAGTATTGTAGCTGCTGCCGCCTTCTCCTGTCAGCAAAACATTGTGTTAAAATACCTTTCACTTGTACTACAGTTCCATTGCTTATTCATGACAGATAACTCATACATAAATGATACGAACAATTAATGATATCTTACTAAATACTTCCAACTATATATGTGAGGGAAGGTAAATAGAGAGAATAAGATTTTTTTTGCATGTTTAGGTACTAGGAAGAATTAATTGGAGTCAAGATTACCTTTCAATGAGAGAAAAATAGTTTCAGATATTTTGTCTTTTTAATATGAGTTTATGTCTCCTCAAGTACTCATTTCCTGGCAGTAAATGTCTGTAGATTGGAATGCTTGTATAAAAGGAGTATAATGAAAGAATAAAGCACTTAAAATACCAGTAAAAGTTATATATTTTATGTGGAGTGGGATGGGGGAAAACAAAAAATCAGGGCTGTTGTTTTCACAGGCCATTTACTGAGCCATGGTTGAAAATAATCTCTTCATTAATTCTTGTGGCTACAATTAAAGCCCCATTTCACTGAGATTATTGTTTGACTAACTCCATGGGGAGAGGGGTCATCACTGCATCACTGCTTGGAACTGAATATGAATCATGTTATGGATAAAAGGTAAATTCATTATAAAATTCCCTTGCAAATACCAAGTTGTGAGGCTTAACGTTAGACAAACACTGTCATTTGTGAAAAGGGATCTAGCATTAGGTAGACTCTAAAATGTAACTAAATTAGGATCCTACCTCCAGATTAAATTTTGAAACTCTAATAATTACATAGGAATAATAAGCAGAAAGGCAGCAGTTAAGCAGGGATCATCTGTTACCATCTCAGTGGCTGCCAAAACTGTTCCTGTCTCTGTGTGACATCTATTCTGTCCTCTTCTGACACGGAAGGCGAGTAGGAACTTTGAAGAAAAACAAGTTACACTTACTGTGAAATGAATGTTTTGGTGGGCAAAAAAGTCCCAGTTAAATAAGACATTGTTTCTGTCTGGTATTGATGGAGAAAGCGGAATTTCATGTGCATTTTTCACAGATAGGTGATGATCTACGTCAAGATATGTTGGTTCTGCAAATTATTCGAGTGATGGACAGCATTTGGCTCCAAGAGGGACTGGATATGCAAATGATCATTTATAGGTGTTTATCTACAGGCAAAGGACAAGGTCAGTCTTAAATTATAAAAGGAACCTCTATTACATTATTCATGTTTCATGTAAACAGTGGTATATAAAATTTATTTATTCTGCCTCTCTAGAAGTCATTGGATTTTGTAGCAACTTAGGCTAGAATTTTCCAAAAGCCTCGACACTGTCAGCTTGCAAAACATTCTTAAATTCACATATCAAAGAGAGGGCTTTGGACAAAATTGGTCATAGCTACTGAAGTTTTAATCCAGTGTAGTCCTGCATAGATGCTTAAATGAGCCTAGATGCATGTGGCTACAGAAAGTACCTGCAGACAAGTGATGACAGCTTTGTGCTGTTGATTTTGAAATATTATTCCTGTGATTTATGTTTCTTAGGGCAGGTCTGATTCATCTGAAAGCTCTTTTTCTCTCTTTTATGGTTGTTATAGCAGAGCTGTAGCAGGGATACCAATTGCTTGCCATAGAAATCTGCTGACAGCAGTAAGCTGGCTATATTTCCCTGACCAAATCTTCTACTGGAAATAATCCTAGCTTGAATAGGAGGCTGATGTATCCAGATTACCTGCTGTACAAAAGCTATTAAAATAGAAAAATTCAAAGAAAATCATTGCTTTCTGAGCCACAAAGTGAACATGAGAGAGGAGGAATGATCTAAAGGAACTAAGAGAAAGTATAGATGAGTTCAGGCACGTGGCATGTGGTTGTGGTGACCTGGAAAAAACTCCTCCCTGCTTTGTAGGGATGGGAGTGAAAGCTTGAAAGCTTCTGCTTCAAAGGCAGATAACACAAGAATACTATTTCTGGACATGACATTATATATAGACTCTTTTATACCCTAATGCTTAATTTGATGTTTGCCAAGAGAGATACAGGGATCATCTGCAAATAATATTCTCTCCCTGACAGTCTCTTCCTTTCAGCATCATAGCAGCAAAAACCCCTCAGTGTCTCACAGTTCTTCCAGATGTCTTTCCTTATGAGTTACGCCAGTGTTAATATAATTGGTTTAAAGTCAATAATTAAGGATAAAGGACCAAGTGACATGCCTGTGGTCACGTAGGACCTGTGCTTAGGGAGGTTTGGGTACATAGGTTTCCTAATTCCCAGGCTAATGACTTACTTAATGGCCACCTTTTCCACACAAGGGAGGTAGGAGATGGTAATTTCATGGTCATGCAAACACAGAAATCACTTTTCACAGAAATTCAGTGAAAAATAAGTAAAGCACTGGTAGAATTCCACTTTCCAGGCATGGGGAAGTAGAGGAGGCTGTCACCCAGTACAAGCCTTAGAGACAGTCCTCCCCGTAATGCAGAGTAGCAGGCTGCCATGCTAGGGGACCACACGTGGGGACACCAGAGCAGACTGGAAAGCCAGGTCTCAGTACCAAAAAAGGAATTAAGTGCATGCAGTAGAGACAGAGGATTCAAGCAAAACACTGCAAAGTGCTTGGCTTCCCTCTGCACTTCAGAGTCCCAGTTTGTGACATACTGGGTCAGACCAATTTCTGCACTATCCAGTGCCTTTTCTCCAAGCTGTGATAAGCGTCACGTACTGCAGAAAAACTTCTGCACCTTTCTAGACAATAAAAACATATAAAACAACTTTATATATAATAGTAAATATCTGATCCTACTTTTTAATTTTTTTTTTTAGTTTTGTACATATTCTACCCACTTTGAATCTCACTAAATTGTTCACCTTGTTGGTACTTTGAGGCAGTTATAGCCACAATATTGTTATTGGTGATTTTATTTCTCCTTCACGTAACTGCTCCTTTCCATTCAGTGTTCTTTAATTTTAAATTCCAAAGAGCAAGAGTAAAACAATACCAATCAATATTTTCTGCTGCATTCATTATTTATAAGCTTTTAACAATGTATTTTTTTTTCTGCATGGAATGATCAAACAACAGGCAATATGCATTGATTGTCTTTCTTTCTAATTTTAAGTTGAGGCTTTTTCATGCAAACTCTTTTTTCCATCTGGTTAGGACTGGTACAGATGGTGCCAGATGCTACCACACTAGCGAAGATCCACAGGGAGTCTGGACTGATAGGACCACTGAAAGAAAACACAATTAAAAAGTGGTTTCACCATCACCATCCTCTGGAATCAAGTTACCAAGAGGTAACATCACAATGAAGTTTATTATGCATTTCATGTTATGCCATGGGGGAAAAAAAGGAACAAATTACAGTAGGCAGCAAAAACGAGTGGCTCAGACATGAGACAAACAGGTCCCATGCATAGAAATCAGGGAATCCACTTAAATGCCACTCTCTTTCTAAGGAAATATTGCTTTTTATCAGGTGCATGGTATTGCATGTTCTATAAAAATGTGTCATAGAGATGTTTTGAAATTTAGTTGTAAAGTGAAGAGAAATTGAAATAGAAATTGTCTTGAACTCGGAAAAAAATTATTTTTTAGATCAGCTCTTTAAATTCTCTATTTTATATAAACCGTATAAAGTCTTGCCATATTTCCTGTATTTAGGAATGACCATGCCAATAGCCACAGTTTCAGAAAGCTGTTTTATCAAATCCACCTCGTCATAGTCAAAATACAGAAGATCCATGTTCTCATGGAATCCCATGTCATGCTTCTGATTTTATTAAACTAGATGTTATCCATGAGCCAAAGAATTGAAAATTTTATTTATAGAAGCAAAAGTTTTCCAAGGAAATCATTCTATCAATTCCTTGTTGGGTGAGCATGTTCTTGAGGCCCCTGAAAAATGTTTTTGTTTTGGTGTTGCTTGAACAATTTTGAGAACCCTTTTCCATGCCAGCAATAAATTAGTGGCCAAAATTTTAAATTAAAAGAGTTCTTTGAGTGTTTACCACTCTGAATATGAAATGTTTTTATAGCAGTTTGTTAGTAGATATGTATTATGCATATGTTTGGTAAACTTTAGTAATTTTGCAAATATTTTGTAGGCATTTATTCATCCACATTTTGACTAAGAACACTTGAATTCCTCATGCATCCTTTGATTCAATTAAACAGGAACAATCTGTGTAGAATGGGTTTTTTTACAAGTTTGTGTGTTTACAGTTTTATGGTAAAAGTGCAGACAACATTTCAATTCAAAATTGAGGTACTTCTAATTAATGATTGAAAACTCGATTTCTTGCTGCTGCTGTTTGTTAAAAGTACCATTAATGTGGAATATTCTAAAACCAATTCCTACCCAATCTCTTCCAATTTTTAAGTATATAAAATGCAGTCAGATCTGATTACATAGGGTATGCATAAAATGACTGCTATGCATTCCTTTTGTGCTTGCTAGTGAATGAGCCTTTCTCTTTTTTTACTCCTTCATAATTTTTTACTCTTACTGGAGTATATACATAGTACTGGATCTAAGGTGCTCAGAAAGCTGGTGCAGAACAAGCTTTAATGTCCTCATTTTACAGCTGGGTGAACAAAATCACAGAAAGCTGAAGTGTTTTACCCAAGGTCATCCAAGTGAGCAAGTAGCACAGTTAGACATAAAATTCAGCCAACTTTTGTGCTGTGGCCCAAGTCTTGCACAGTGCTGCCATGCTATTGCAGGTGGCACCCTGCATCTACAGGGAATTCCTGAAAGCCTAAATAATAATTTACCTTGGCTAAAGCAGGTTTTGTCCAAAAACATTAAGATCCAGTTTTGGATGGTTTAGATCTCTACATTACATTGTGATTTAGATTCATGGGACGTGAACTGAGAAAATAAATCCGTGTAGGTACAGAACGGTGCAGTGGATGTAAAACAACCTACATCCTTCACAAAGCAAATGGTGAAATTTGTGGATTTTCAAATAATTTCCTAACAGTTGTTTTTGCAATATGCCTGCAGAACGCTGAACAGAAAATGCCAGCTTCCTGCCAAGAAGCTTGCTATTTTAGGCACCTTTCACCTGAAGGCTTTCTGTAGACTCCCAGGTATCTGTGGAAAACAAGGTGAAAACCTCATGCATAAAATTGCTCTTGCACTGTAACTTTGAAAAGTTTGAGTGCCATTGCTATACCACTCCGTCTCAGACCTGTCACATCAATCTCTTTTCAATATCACCTGTTAAAATTTTACCAACAAACATAGCACTTGCCCAGCTACTTTTTAATATTATTATTTTTACTAACATCACAAACAAATAGATCTGGATATTTCAAGTAAGTGGTTTTGTTTTACTCCCTAGGCAATGAGGAATTTCTTTTATTCCTGCGCGGGCTGGTGTGTTGTTACCTTCATCCTGGGAGTCTGTGATCGACACAGTGACAACATAATGCTGACAAAAGCTGGACACATGTTTCACATCGATTTTGGAAGATTTTTGGGCCATACACAGATGTTTGGAAGCATCAAAAGGTTCGTATCTATAGTAACACACATAGTAAACTTTAAGCAACGTTCTGAAATTTCACAGCCTTATCAGCTCCCATAAAAGAAAATACAAATGAGATTATGGAGTTTTTTCTTTCTGTATTTTCCAAAACAACGTATTTGTGTTGTTTTTTGAAACATCTAAAAAAATATAGGAATGACTGGAAAAGGAATTAAAAGCTGTTGGAGATCCCTTTTCAGTGTAAAATAAAAATGTAAATCCTTGTTTAGTCAGGAATTTCAATGATGCAGTCCAGTAGTGACCAGAATAGAAGACTGGCCTATGCCAGAAGAATTCTGATGCCCCTTGCTTTTTTTTCCTAACAGAGGAGTGTTCCTAAAATGGATCCAAATCCATATGTCTGTCTAACTGACAACTTTCTTCCCATATTCAGGGAAGAAACCAAATTTTCCAAATAGGCATGGAGAATAATTACATTATGCCTCTGTGGGTAAATTTGCAAATTTTTCATTATCTTTTGAAGCTCTTCATCAAACCACACTGAGCTCAGGGGCTGTTTTGCAAATATCCGATTTACCTTTGTATGTGTGCTGTAGTTATGTCATGATAAAGATAAATAAAATAGTGTGATCATGTGTCCAAGTTCCTAATGTGAACTTACTATGAAGGAATGAATTGAAATGGAATAAGGATAGGATGATGCCAGTATGTCCAAAACACAAAAGAGCTGTTATAGCAAAGAATGGATGAATGATCCCTTTTACTGACAAGGTGAGTAGTGTGTGTATGTCTTTCCTCTATGCTTCCTAATAATTTCCAGAACAAGTATCAGAATTAAGTTTGAGCTAATTCTTCAATTTTTTCCTTCTTTTATTTTTTTGTTAAGCTGGCCTTTGCCTGCTCTAGACTATCTCAGTGTGTTAGACAGACATAACAGCATGGGAGTATTGATAGGAGGGAAGCTGATGAGGATAATAAGTACTTCTAAGCCAAACAGTCAAAAGATTTAGTTGCAGTGTTCAGAATTATCATCCATCATTCACGATGTGCACCCTTAATCCTACTTATTTGCTGTGGAAAGAATAAAGCTGAACAGAGTAATAAAAACATACTCATGCACACTTCTTGTTAAGTGGTGCATCCTTCTCTACAGCAAAACTCCAATTGAAACCTAACAGGAATTCTCTTGAGTAGTAATTTTACATAAAAAAATAATTACCTAGTTGAGTGAACAACAGGATGAAGCAAATATAGGAGGGGACACAACAACCAAATTTAATCAATGTAATAGCAATAATAAAAATAGATATTAATGTTACTGTTTTACAGCTCAGTTGCGCTACACTTTCTTATCAAGCCTGTGAAAGCTTCTTAAAATATAGTCACTTTCACAAACAGCAGCCTCTCTTCCTGTTTCTCAATGCAGTGTGTTGTTTTTAAACTACGGAATAAAATCATATCTTCAGGACATCTTTTTCTGGACTGTCCTCATGATTCCTTAGGGAAATTTGGTCTCCCGCCTAAGAGCGGGTTGCGAACGCCATGAGATAATCACTGTTTTCCTCAAGCCTACATGCAACTGAGCAGATACAGCATTAATGTATGAGTTATACAGTATTAGTGACCATTGTTCTTGTGAGCTGTATTTACCTTCATGAAATATAACATATTATTTGTAACACAGGGATGTCACAGTTTTACACGTCACAAATTTCAGGATCTCTCAAAATTTGAAGCTCTCAGTGCTATTTGTGTCTACTCCCACGAGGCAAATCCTGAAACAGGTTTAGCCTCTGGTTTCTCTAACAGCTCTTATATTGTACTTTCATTTGAGCTTTATTAGATTTTAATTTAGTTTTTTGTACTACCAGAATATCATACTCTAAAATAATATTGAAAAAAACAGCAGCACAATGCTGTCAAACCTTTAGAATTATTAGTGCTTACTCATGGGGGGTTGTATAGCAGATATTCTACATACATTTCTGAGGTTCTGTAGGAGCTTTAAAGAAGGCAGAACATCTGATGCAAATCCCTATACTTGGGACTAACGTACATCACACAAACCTTTTTGTGTGTGAGTGTAAAATGAAATCTGTACAGATCTACAAAGGCTTACAGAAAAGCCCTGAACTTACCCTGCCTGAACTGTTTAAAGCAATCATTCCTTACAGAACTTCACACACTAATTGCCACCATTGTCCATTTCCTGTTCTCAGGGAGTGCTTTTTGCCATTACAAAAATCTAACTCCTCATAAAACTTCCTGAGGATAGGTCCTCTGCATCCTCTGCAAATGGAGTCCTTCTGATGGAAGTGAAGTGCAAGGAGGGTGTTGGCACCTCAGGGGCTCACACACATGGGCTGCAGCTCTTTCTATCACATCCCATTTGAGTCTTCAGAGAACCTTTTGAAGCTGATGTGGTTCATCCAGTCATGCTCACTTTTGCATTCCTGATTGTATAAGACCTCAGAAGGGGATTAGTAAAGTTTTCTAATTCCTGCCCTCATCTTTAAATGCTATCCAGTAGATCTGCTTAGTTTTGATTACAGGTCAAAAATCAGTTCTTCCTGATTTGAGAGGGAAGAGGAATCAGGAACTTTCTTTGTACATGTACCTTCACAGTGCAATAAATACTTTAAATAGTACTAATAACTTGTCTTTCCCTGGATCTAGAGCTGCAGGGAGTTGTTGGAGGGAGACTTATGATGTATCTAACCAATAGCATAATGACAGAGCTTGGCAGAAGAATTATTCCCAAAGTCCCATAGGGAACTTTCCTAGTGAACCATGAGATTTCATTATCTCTTCTTTCTTTTTTTTTTTTCTCTTTTTTAATCACACTGAATGACATGTTTTGTTAGCAGTAATAAAATGCTCCTTTCATTCTCTAACCCAGCCTCCACTTTTGGCTCTACATTCCCCCAAAACAAGCAAGTCTGCAGGTATACTTCAAACTTTATGAAGAAATATTTCTTGTTTAATTTCTTCATATAACTGTCTTATTCTTCATCCATTGAGTGTCCTGTGGTAATCATCTTAGACCCACTTACACATAAATAGGTGTAATGTTATCCAGATATTCATCCAGGACTTGGTCAGTCATCACATGGTTTGGAAGAAGGTGTCTGGCTCATGGTTGTACCTGCCGTGCTTCCCTTGCCATTGTTTTCTTCTCTTCAGTTCTGACCAGCTCCTTTTGAACATTTCTTCCTTGGTGAATTAACCAGTAAGAGGTTTATTTAAATCCTGGGCTAATTGAACTAATCCAAAATTCAGAAGTCACGTCCTCTCCACTACCAGTCACTTCCAGCACTGTCATCTATAATTTTTCAGTCAGTGATGTGTAGTGTGAGACTTGGTGGCAAGACGTGAAGTAGAGCAGCTCATGGCACGCTGCAAATTCACCTTTTGATAGCATCAGTGTCCATTCTTTGCTTTAAGTATCCAGTCATCCTGATTATATCCAGCACTCACTGGCCTTTTCCTTTCCTTGATCTGAATTACAGAGACCCTCTTGTCTCTTTGCCAAACTAATCCTGGGTCTTGGCATGGTTTTCCCAGAATTTAAATCTGCTAAGCTGGTTGTCTTCTACAAAGTTAATTATTAGAGGCAGCCTAACTATTCCATTGGGAAATTCCAGTTACTAGGGAAGTTTCAAAAATATGGGAAAATTATGTTTCCCACACTTTCTTCCTAGGTTGGTATTTTATTGTACTGGAAAGTATTTTAGAACATCTGAGTACATAGAAATGCAGAACTGTCTCTTTTTATTTTGAAAGTAACACATTTTATTTTTAGTGTTAATAACCTAAAATGTGTGTTACTGTCTTGCTAGAAGTGTTAATTTAAAAAAAAGCTTTCTTTCAGGTATTTCTTTCTAAAACAGAAGTGTTGGCATATGGACATGGAAAAATAAGTTGTATCTGCATTTTTTGACTGTATTGTATTTACATTTGTTCTCTCTTTTCCTAAAAAGAAGAAAAACGCTGGAGAAGGAAGAATTTGAGAATAACACATTTTACTTTTTTCTTTTTACCTTTTTAAAATTGTATAAAGAGTACTCATATAGAGTCTAAAACTTGCAAGTAAAATCTTAAAAAGTATAATCACTTTTCATTTTCTAAATTTGTGCATGAGAACTTATCTAACCTGTATGAGATGTTGAAAGATTTCAGTAGGAATTTTCAGTATATCTCATTAGGAATTCATTCTCTGCAGTTTGCATTTATTTTTCTGACATAATGGGTCTGGGTTTATTAGTTTCTGGGAACTGGTAACTCCTAATTGTTTGCCACTATTCCCTTGCAGTACTTCCTGTGTGCCACCCTCCAAAAAATCTCTGACTGAAAAACTGGAAAGATTTAATTTCATGACTTAAAGCACCTTAGTAGCCCAGATTATTTTAATAAGATTATACAGATGTTTAAAGACTGTCATACACATCAAGAATGAAAGGGGACATATGCACAAAGACCTGTAGGTGAAAGAGCGTCATCTCCAAGGTGACAAGGCCTAACGGGGCTTGAATTTATCAGAGAAGAAGTCCATCATTTCTGAAAGTCAAGTGCCTCTAATTGCCCCAGTTGAGCAGCAAAAGCACAAGTTGAGTCTGAGAACACATGAACAGCTCAAACTGCAGTCAAGGGGTTCAGATGCACTTCTGTTGTCTTTGTCTGCCCTGAGGGGTAGGAGTTTAATCTTGCTGGCCTGGTGCTTTCCCTAACTGTTGAGCCTGGATTGAAGTTTGCTCTTTTCCACTGTTTGTCTGATTTTTTTTGTTTGTTTGTTTTTTGGTTTTTTTGGGGTTTTTTTGTTTGTTTTTTTTTTTTTGCAGTAACAGCCTCTTATGGAGGGAATTCAACTAAAACTTTTTGAAATCAGAGTAAATGGTGTTCACTGACCACTTTGTATCTTCAATTTTTTTGGTTGTCCTTTTCCAAGTACTCAGACAATTAAGGGAGGCACTGTTTTTCCCATGCAGCGTCTGTGTGGATTTGACCGTATCCAGTTCTGTTCATGCAAGAGTGTGGTTCTTCTGCTGAACTGAGTTTCCTGGATCCCAGTTCTTGTCTGCTGCAACTCTCAGTATCATTCTTGGCCTTTCCTTCACTCCAACGGTGGCATAAACTGCTTTCCTATCTTCATTTTCTTGAAGGAGTTATCATGTATTCCTGTTAACAGTCATGTGGGCTGGGGAAGCCGATTGATGCTTCAAGAGCCATCAGCAGAATTCCTTCTGCTTTGGGAGAGGCTGTACATGAGGAATTTAAGTGATTTCCTATCAAATTCCCCTCCTCTTCCCTCCTTCTGGTTCTGTTAGTCACCCTGTGATTTTTTTATAGGCTACGGCTCTAGAGACAGGAAGTTTAGCAACAAAACAGAAATAAAAGGGGGAAAAGACCTCATAGCCACTGTCCACTTTGATTACCATTTTATTTGTTATTCTTTTCAAAGTGTAACTGTTTATGGAGATGTGTATTTTCTCCTCCCTGCTCCCATCAGAAACATTGCATTGTGTCATCCCCTTCTCTGAAAGCTTTCTATACACACTTTTTTATGTTCGGGGGAGCTGTTCTCACATGCACTCAAATGTACATTTATATTCAGGGGAAGCTGTTCTCATACACAGTCAAGTATACATCAAGCACTTTTAAATTAATCTCTGTTTCTTGGTCTTTTTTTTTTTTTTCTTGTTCTGCACACTGTGCCTTTGTCCTTCATCCTTAACTGGAAAGCATACTGATATATTTAATTCATGTAGAATTTCATCCCTTGCCCCAAGGAATTTCTTTGCAATTCAATTCCTTCATCACTGGTTTATTTCTCTGTTTTGCTTGGTGATATACAAATCCCCTGCAACTATCTATTACTGTGTTTTCTAAATATCCATCTCATATTTAAAAGACCTGTTAGCTGAATATTCCATGGGTATGAGATATAACTCTACTTGTTCTGTTTCTTTTAAGGCACATTTTAGGTCTCAGTTTCAAAATCTCTTACACTGCTGCGGGTCAGTCAGGACACAAAAAGCAATTGTCCAACAATCTCTATTAACAAGAGGAATTGCTCCAATCTCCTTGTGAATTAACTCTCAAGTGGTTTATCAATAGGGTTAGTAACAAACTCTGGCAAACACAGAAAATCTGATAGTCTTAGAAAATGGTATAAGGCATGGGGAATGCTGGACTGAGCACTGTCAAATATGGGTACTGAACGTGAAGTGCAGAAAGGATTTAGCTCCAGCTCGACATTGTTTTGCAGTCTGGTTGCTGGTGACTGAGTGCAGGCTGCTTTATCAGTGTCTGTCTGAACACAGGGGCTCAGAAGGAGCCTGAGCTGGACACAGGGGTGCTTCATACCCAGTGAATGTTGCAACAGGATAATGTCTGAAACCATTCGAGATAAGTACGTTCTTAGAGCAGAGCAGGTCTTCTTTCAGGGAGGATTTTTTAGGAATGTTCCAAAGTATACCATCAGCTAACTGCATGGAATGGTTGCAGTTCTGTGACGTGAGTGAGTAAGTTCTGTGCTCGGGCTGCAGCCAGAGTGAAGTCCATCAAGAGGTACCTCCAACTGGTTTCTGTGTTCCCATTATGAGCCTTGCCAAGTTCCTTGTTCCATGGGAGGGTTCCAGCTGAGTCCCTGTGGCAGCACACTGCCAATGCTGGGTCTGTCCTAGGAACTGTAACCGTGTCGAAGATCAGCTCTCTACACTCCTCTTACCTGTACTGTCAGCCCAGTAATCCTACAGGACCAGGTGTGATCAAATCTCCACGATTTACCCACTTACCAGCTTCAACTGGTCCACAGTGAAAGCAGTTTTAGTTAAGTTACATTGCCTTGCACTTGGTACAGGCAAACGGGCACAAATGAGCAGCTACTCTGTCTCAGTTTGCAGGGGGAATCTCAATGTTAACACAATGATGAATCAGAGCCCTAAGCTTAGGCGAGGATTACAGCTTGTTTTCCACTATATCCATTAAACATGATTAAATCTCGATGCAACCAATTCAATTACTGACAGGAGCACATAAATCTTTCAGAATAGGACAGTCCAATGTGCGAAATTCTGCTTTTATGGCTGATCAAAATAGTGGGTATGTTCAACACAGTGATCTTACTGAAAAGCTAACGTTGAGGCTGTGATAGCAAAAAGTTACATTAGCAAACAATATAAAAGCAGAATAACGTAATGAATAAATAAGACTGTAATCATCGAAGAACTATCCTCATCTACCCAAGGAATTCAGGAGATTCTTTCTAGTTTAATGTTTCTGCCTTTAAAGGTAAATGTTAATATAAAAAAATACTGTGGGTAAAACTGCAATCAGAAATGGGACTTCAGATTTGTAGTTTGAAAACTTTTCTTGCAGTAAATATCTCAAACAACAGCAGAAATGGCAGAATATAGAGTTAAAACCATGTTACCAGGTATAAACCTGGTCATTTAGTTGAAGACTGTAGGTAAAAAGTATTAGATACAAGTTTTGAATGTCCAGGACATGCAGTTTACTTGAGGCAAGGATGCTCAGGGCATTCAGAAATCTTTCTGTGTTGTGGGAATGAGGTCAACACTAAATTCAGACCTGTTTACCCAAGGCTGTGTCCAGCTAAATCTTAAAACCTCCCAGGATAATCTTCCAAGGCAACCTGTTTCAATATTTACTTTTCCTCATAGTAAGGGTTTTTTGGTTTTTGGTTTTTTATTATGGCAAGTCAGAACTTCAGCTGTTTCAGTTTTCTCTCTTATTCTTGTCTGGATCCATCTGCTTTAGAGCCTCCTGTAGATACAAGAAAATCCCCTTTGGCCTCTTGAAAACCTTTCATTTCCTGGGTAAACAAGCCCACATTCCTCAGCCTCTCCTCAGAGGCAAGTGCCACCAACATCAGGGTGGCACTGCTGACTTACTCCAGTTTAGTGACAATTTTCACTAAAGGTGTGAACTAATAAATACTAAGTGGAGCATCTTTGTATATGGCATCTTTCAGTATTTTCGGTAGTAACTGCTATGGTGGTATAGAGAATGTGTTTGTTCATTTTTGGTAGAGACCCTTTGTACGAGGTTTTGGTTGTGGTGAAAGTTTGGATTAGCAGTTTTTTAGAAAGGGATCTGGGAGTTTTACCACAGCCAAATACGAGTTGATGATAAGAGATTGGATAGAAATTCTTGAAATTCGAGGTAATCCTTTTGTTTCACATTGCACCAGGAAAACTTCACCTGGAATATTTTTAACATCTTACTTTTAGAAAGATTGAGATAAAGAGCCCAGAGAAAATTACAAAGAGTCCAGAAAAAAAGTAATTAAATCATCAGACATCTGAAGTGTAAGACTTGTGAGAAAAGGTAGAAGTAGTTGTCTACAGAAGATTGAGGAAAGACATAGTAATAGTCTGCAAATACTTAAGGGACTGCTGTAAAGACACCTTAGAACAGAAATTTGATAGGAGAGGTTGGAGAAGAACTCTGTCATAAAAATCATTGAGAACAGGCTAAATAAGAATCCCAGAAGCGTGTTTATGATCCTGTCCTGATAAGAAGAAAAATGTAGTATCCCTTGTGGTCCAGGCATATTTCTTTATGTTTGCTGGCGATGAATTGTGTTGTGTGGTTGTTCCTTGTTTCATTATTTAATATACAAAAGTTGTGCCATTGCTTATGGTTTTTTACTGTGTCTGCAAATGTATATGATCACTGTGATTAAATATTTTCACTTGGCTTTAGAGAAATAAGCACTCATGTTCATTTATTTTGTGTTCTTCAATAAGCTTTTGGCTTTTGCTGCAAAGGTTGCCAGCAGTCAAGCACTCCCTGAAAGCTTTTCCTATTTTATTGGATACATCTAAATTCCATATAGTCACGCTGAATATTATCAGTGGTTCTTGACTCAGCCAAAATGGTTTTAAAGCAGTCAGGGAATATAAGGGGGGGTTTGCTGCTGAGAAGCTGATTTTTAAATTGCAAAGAGTTCTGTGTGGTTTCTCTCCCACTGTCCATAGGAAAGCTTGGACTACAACAGATTTGATCTCATTGCATTAATGTGTGTGACTTGGACTTTTTCATAAGTGCACTGTTGGGAAGTTTAGATTGGATCAGAGCAAAGGGCATTTGTTGTTGGTTATCTCATATGCTTTTCCTACTTAATATAAAAAGAAGTCAATGTATCCTTCTTCAATGTTCTGTACCGTGAGATTCAGAGTAGGAAAAACTAAAACCATTGTTGACCTTACGAGGTTTGTTAATCAGTTTACATCTGGTGTTTCATAACAAATCTTGATGCTCTTGCTGGTTTTCTAGAAATGCAGCGTAATTCTAGCCCACAGTCAAGTCTCAGTAGATGTTCCCATCACCCCAGACTAAGTTTATTTTTTCATGATGATCTCTTCATTTCCTTGAGGTTTCCTTTCTTCCCTCTCATGATTTATCATCTAAACATTCGTAATCTCCAGAGGAATTGCAAAACACATTCCCATGAAAATCTTAAATCTCTAAAAGCCAAAAAAAACCACCAAAAACCAAAAAAAGCCCCATAAAACTAGACTTGTTTCTCACTGAATGGCTTGAGTAAACTCTTTTGTCACAGCCATATAAAGTATAAGTCTTTAAAGTCCAGGATTGCAATCAGATTCTGTCATAAACAGGAGTATTGCCTTTTTGACCGATTTCTGCTATAAAACCAAAGGGTTCATTAATCTCATCTAGAGATTTAGTGGGGGAAAAATAAAAAAGGAAAGAAAAGAGTAGGCAAGCTGTGATAAAGTAGCTTTAATGATTTTGGGAGGTTTATTGGCTGTACATCTTTGGTCAATCTCAAGCCACACTACTTCTCTCAGTGAGGTTTTTCTTTTCTAAAAAAAAAATGGTACTAGCCATTATAATTACACAGTAGAGGTCATTCAAC
The DNA here is from genome assembly GCA_013397795.1 of Orthonyx spaldingii. Classification (NCBI taxonomy): domain Eukaryota; kingdom Metazoa; phylum Chordata; class Aves; order Passeriformes; family Orthonychidae; genus Orthonyx; species Orthonyx spaldingii. The sequence continues at coordinate 1,110,452 of VZTJ01002639.1, read as the reverse complement.
AATGCTTCAATTCCATATTTCTTTACTGCACCATAAATAAAAAACCAGGCTTTTGGTCTACAGAGATGGGGTAAAAGGCTTTTCCTTCTAGGTACTTCATCATACCAGTTTTTCTAAACTGGTGCCAGCCATTTCTTCAATGTGATGGAGACAGCCAGTTGTATCAATACAGATTTTAGGCCAGGAGGCTCTTGTGTTGTTAGGCTGTTACACAGTCATTGGTCAACAAATATCTTGTGCATATAAAGTGTTATTTGCCTTAGCTGTGATCTTGAGGGTGTTTTGGGGTAAGAAGTATTCAACGTTTGTAGCTTTTGGATAAGTTCATGTGAGCAAGCTATGTGATAGATAAAGGTCCAAACAAATGCTATTGTTAGCAGGCCGTTGCATGGCTTAGCTTCTGAATAAAAGCCATCATGGAATGTGATCTTGGCTGTCTGCCCCGGAGAAGGCTGCCAGTCAGGGATGTCCTGGTTTAAATACAGAAATGCAGCCTGTGCTCCAGGGTGAGTTTATTTGCACAGGGTGTGGTACATGCAACAACAGGGCAGGCATTGCTTTTCTCCTTCTGGAGGCTAAAACAGCCTCTATTGTTTGCTGATGTAAATTTTCCCATCCTGATGTGCAGTGGATGGACTTGGCTGTTTGTAATTCTGCTGGAGCAATTTTTAGACTATCCCTTCTACATTTTTATTTTCCAAAGGTGTTTGTGAAAGCAGCAAGGAACATTTTGCATCTATGCACAGACATTCACCCTGTCAACTGGTTTTTCAGAATCCTTTATGTTCTGTTCAATGAGTGTCTCCTCCCACTGAAACTTTATTTTATAATGCTGTTGGGAGAAATGGCTGTGTTGTTCTTTCTAGTGGGTCTTGTTTCCCATATTCTAAGTTGGTTTCATGTGAGTGGGGTTTTTTTTATTTTTGAAATTTACATTGCAAAATGTTCCCTTTGTGAACAGCCAGCTTATTTACTGGAGCTTCAGCAGCCAGGGGTTGCAGGGTTTACCTCGTGGGAGAGGCTCTTATAACAAGACCTTAAACAGAACTGGAGAAATCAAATTCCTACATCTTATTTTGCAGGTTGACAAGGGTGGACTGGCCTAACGCCTTAGAACATATTCACAAAAGAGACTGAGAAATTTAAGAACCTTGTAAAAGTGCTTTCAGTCATCTTACAAGTAAAATTAATCTATAAATAATGTAAATACTAAAATGTCAGTTGTGTGTTCACATAGATCCTGTAGCGACAACAGTAAGAGAATTGACTAATGTTGCAGTCATTACATTATGGGGAATTTGGCCCACAGCCCAACCCAGCAATGTTAAACATCATATTTCTTCCTGTAAAGTAATTTCTGATTGCAGGATCTATTTTCAGCTCAAGTAGCTCAATGTGGGAGACTTGGGCTAGCTCAGAAAGGGCTGTGTTTTCATAGTGTAACTGTGTCTCTTGATGCAGTTGAACATCAGAAATCAAATATGAATTTTGAACAAAATGCATCATATTTACAGCAGTAGTTTTGACTTGGAATATTTTAGCCCAAGAACAAATTTGGGGTTACACATTTCTGAGATGCTAAAATGCTTTCAAATCAGGATTTAGATTGGTCTTCTGTCCCCATATCCATCAAGATATTAACGTTACTAATTTTCTGGATCTCTCTTTCTTATAGGCTTCAACAAATTGAATTTCATTGTTCTAATTGTATCTATTTATTTAATACTTAATATCTATTTTAAATGCCACTGCTAAACAAAAAATAAACTAAAAGATGAATGAATGAGTGAAAGAAGGTTCTGGGAAAACCTGAACTCTCAGATACCAGCAGTAGACATAGGTTTGTAATTCTTTGAGATCTACAGCGCAAAACTACACAATAACTGTGTAACAGTCACACTTTAATATAACCCTCACACTGTGAACTCTCATCTTACATCACACAGAAAAATGTGGAGGGAAGGAATTTCTATTATGGACCTTCATCATGCCTAATACTACCTTGCTGAAATGGAATAATTTTATTTTTTTTTTAAAGTCACTCTAGTGGCCTGGACTGCTTGGAGGTGACTGACAACTATGGGAGGTCTGGATGCAAAGTTAGCTGCCATGGAAGCATTGCCAAACATAAAAGTGGGAAGGCCACCTGGACATTTGTTGTGGCTAAAACTTCCAGCTGTAACCTATAATTTCATTGCAACTTGTTTTTCTTGCTACAGTAATGTAAGACAGACACTTTTATGGGAAGGTGAGGAAAACTCCCAGGAAAGCTCATCTGTCTCATTTATGAATGCATCAGGAAGCAATGGGTTGGCTCAGCCCAGGTTTGAGGTTTTAGCAAGAAATAGACATCCTGAAATTTGCTTCTGCATTTGAACTTACCGAGAATATTGAGTTTCTTTAAATTTATTTTGAATTAAGGGTTAACACACAGTGTATATTGCCTTGGAATAGAGCCCTCTCATCTGTTTACATGGCTCTGTGTACACAGTTGTGATGAGTAAATCACTGCAGTAGGTTTTTCTGTGTGAGGACGCAGTTTATCTGGCCTTTCTGAAACTATGGAATGATAGGATTGTTAGGAGAAGCCTGGCTAATCTGTTTCTTCTGCAACAGCATTCCATAGTCACAAACTGTGCTAGTGATAAGAAAAAAAGGCAAGCCATGTTGTCAGATTCTGCACCTTATTTACCCAAGGGTGAACACAGAGTGACTGTACAGAAAACAAGACAATGTATTTATATTCTGTTTTAACTAAAGTCAGAAACATCTCTTCAGAATGGTGTATATTTAATGATAGCATCATACCCTGAGGTTTTTGTTGTTGTTGTTGTTGTTGTTGTTGGATTGTGGAGGTGTAGGCTTTTTTCTTAAATTCCCTTCTTGCCGATATTTATAACCCACCCTCTTTGAGAACAACTCTTAAATATTTCAATACGAAGACAGAACTTGTTTCCAGATTCACTTTCAGGCTGGAGTCAAGAAATTAAAACAATGAGAGTTTAAAAAGAAAAGCTAAGAGCCAGAAGAAAACACTTGTTCATTTGTTGGATTTCTCACTAGGAAACCCTTGCTGTAAAACCTGTCTCTGCCCCAATTAGTCAGTGACACCAGACAGAGCAATAGAGATTTCCACACTGAGAAAAGGAGAGATGAAATAATGAGGAAGGTAATACTGAAAAACACAAATGTGAATAATGAGTTACAAATACTGTCTTGCATGATGAGCTGTTTCCGGTGAAATTTCTCATGTAATTGTTCTCTTTTCCAGGGACCGAGCTCCCTTCATCTTCACATCAGAGATGGAGTATTTCATAACAGAGGGTGGAAAAAACCCACAGCGTTTCCAGGAGTTTGTGGAGCTTTGTTGTCGAGCTTATAATATAGTCAGGAAACACAGCCAGCTACTCCTGAACCTGCTAGAGATGGTAAGAAGCTCGAGGATGAAACCAAAAATCAATCTCCACTGGGTTTCTCTTCCCTTTTACCACTTCTCTGCTGTCTCCAGTAGCACTGTGATTTGAAGAGGTATCAGGTGCTCAGCTGAAAATGTTAGTGCTGCAGTTCCTGTGCAAAGAAGCTGTCCACTGTCAGTACTGATTTCTGAGAAAAGGAAAGCTAAGGTGCTTGGTGGTTGCTTTTTCCATTTTATAATGCATTATTTTTTACAAAATAGCAGAAAACTGCAACAGAAGCTGGGTAAAAGTTTCACATTCTGGAATTTCACTCAGCCCTTTTTCTAGGTCTTGGAGAATTCATTTACCATTCCTGTTCATGTTTACCAGACAAAGCAAGCTAAATATTTCACAGGGTTTGTGACCTGACAGCACCCAGCAGCACTGCACTACAATGATGCCATCAGAATGGAGGGGTTGCACATTTCCACAGCCCCATCTTAAGATGGCAAACACAGGAAAGAAAGAGCAGTGCCCATATTGACACAGGTTTAAAAATGCTTTTGTATAGATTTTTAAGAACTCTAGGAGTCCTTTAGTACTCCTATTGATTCATGTGCTGTGGCAAATTCCATATCTGATTTATGCCTCTACTTACTTGTGTGTGAAAGGTTAATGATTTTCCCCTTCATGGGTACAATGAGAATATGGCATTAACTAATATTTGCTAAGATGCTTGGCTAAGATATCAATCCAAAATTTATATGCAGGGCCCCACGACCTAGGGCAGTGGTCTGTGCATAAAAAAGTCTACATGGCCTGATAAGAAGAACTCCTGCTGAGATTGGGGTACAGCCAAAAAGTTGCTCAGTAAACATTACTTTATCATCTCCAACTTAGGCACTGGGGGAGGGTGAGAAAAAAGGAAGGAATCTCTCATCTTGCCTCTTCCATCTTGTCCATGGATTCTCACGCAGTGATTCAATGAGAGATTCCCTAATATGGAGCAGGAAGGATTGCTCCAGATCTCTTGAACTTGCTGCTTAGTAGTCACAAAGGCGTAACAAAGCTGCATTCCCATCACAAAGCACAATTTTGCACTGGAAGCAGTGCAGAGTGCAGTTGTAGGAGATCCTGTCCAAGTTAAAGAGCCTCTAGAAAGCTCAGGATCAGCCCTGTTCTCCCATCCACGGCAGTAATCCCTGCATTTCTGAACAGGTTGCCTAAAACTGCGTGGTGTAAATAAAGCCTCATCTTCTGCCCATCTCCTTGTCCCCAGTGCAGTCCCTCTTTCTGCAGGTGGCAGAGAAAATGATGTTAGATTACTCTGGGATAACAGAGAGAGCGTGCTAGGAAAATGCTCCAGCAGGAGCTCTGGAATAACTAGCTGTCTCTGCCTGGCCACAGCTCAGGTTTGTCTGTATTCAGGACATGCTGCATTTTTTGTTTCTGCTGATCTTGCAGCAGAGGTAATAGAGATGAGCTAAAAGTCAGCATCCAGATATGGCGTAATATTTGTCAATGAGCTGCAGCTCAGTCAGTTGTGTTGCATTTCGTAATTGAAAAATAACTGGCAGCACACTCACACCCCATCAACGAGATCTTCACAACAAAAGGAAGTAAACAAACAAGACCTGTTTGGGAACACCTTGGTTTTGCCAATAATGTTTGGAAAGGTGAGTCTGTTTCTGCACTTGCACTGGGGTGTTGGTCAGAAACTGTAAATATCAAAATGTTTCAGTTCCATGGGTCATTTCTAGAAAAAATAAATAGACTGTGAAACTCCGCTTTGAATTCATTTCCATACAGAATTTCAGATGTCATCATGGAGGGATAACTGCTTATTTGTGTCAGTGACAGTCTAAGATTTCTCTCACTGTTTGGAAGTCTGCATCATTAATCTTTAATTCTACTCCCACATTCTGTTTTCTCAGATGCTATTTGTAAAACATAGCTCAAAAAAAAAATTAACAATAAGACTGTTTCTGAAAAACAGAGTACTTCACAGAATAGTAAACTGTACCCTGGGTGATCAGTGACAATTAGTGGTTTCTAGCAAACATGATTATGAACAAATTGAGGGATTTTTGGCCCGGTTTGGGAATTAATGTTGTTTCTTGGTGGTGAGCAGCATGTTTCTAAAGCCGTACCGATATTTGCTACTGGGAGTAAGAAATAATCCATGATGTTTCCATCACTTTGAAAAGCAGAAAATCTGTGGGAGACCCAAGAGTCTGCTGGCAGAGTTCAGCTGTGTAAATGCCTGTAGTTCATTAGCTTTGCTCTCATTAAAGATTTGATGTGAACTATTGTAAAGAGGGTGATGGCAGGACACAAACACCTTCTGACTAGTTTAAAGAAATGCAAACTCTGTTACTCTTATAAAGACTTTTTCATATAGAAAGTTATTAAAAGGGACAGTAGAGAGCAAGTAATTTATCCACTTGCCTCCACTGTGATCAGAAACAGGTCAACTTAATAGTATAAAACAGGAGACAGCACCTGGATAGAGCAGAACTACAACTCAGGAATACTGTGTCCCCATACAAATCATTTTACCCTTCTAAACTCAGAAACTTCGTTTGGGAAAAGAGGATCAGGAAATGCCCCCATGGTGGAAGTCTAAGCACTGGAAATGCCAGGACTATTCCTCCTCCTGGGGTGGTGTGCTGAGCACCCCAGGGCAGCTCTGGATCCAGGCCCAAGGAGAGCGCAGGCAGCTCCACTCAGGGAGTCAGGCCTGGGAGAGCCAAGGGTGGCAGCTCAGGCCAGAAGTGTGGCCAAACAAAAGGAGCAATGCAGGCACTTGAACTCAGGCATCCAAGTGGCATTTGAGTTGCCCGATGAGACCTGGAGTTGTTTTCCAAACACTTGTTCCATGTCTTGTCTGATTAGCATCCACTCTCAGCAGCCACACTGCTGAGACGCCTCCTCCACCAGGGGAGCAGGAGCACGAAAAATGTGAAATGTGTTGTGTGGAGCAAAAGGGCTGAAGGAGGATAACAAGCCTCCAGGACCCCCCTGCAGCCAGCTAAAGGCTTTTTTGCTGCCTTTTTTTTTTTTTTTTGACTTCAGCAAATGGTTTTCCACCTTTGACAGTGAAGAAAACCAAAAGGAATCCTGGCTTTCAGTTGCATTAGAGATCATTCAGATAATGTTTATATCTGGTATCATTCCCTTTTCTGGTGAAGGGCAAGGAGCTTAATTTGCCTATGCAACAACCTTTTTCTTTTTTTAATCTAAAGGGGGCAGGAGTTATCATCATCTGTTTTAAATGGGTTGAAGGTATATTGATAAATAGCACTGCGTGTCCTTCAGTGCTGAATATTGTTATTGTCCCTGCTGTCAACTCACTTTAATTCACCTCCTTGAGCTTTCTGCCTCTCTGTTCCTTGCCAGCCAAAACTCTGTGAAGACAGCAATCTAACTGTCCAGTGGTGCCTTAGAATGGGGCTGAGCAAGATTTTCCTCATAATGCCAAAAAGAAGATGTACAAATATTGAGAGTGTTTGAAGGAACAGCCTTAAAATAAAATCAGTGCTTCCTTTTTTCTTTGCTGTTACTTGAAAAACTCAGTGGGTCTTTCTCTCTGAGCTAGACATAAATATCAATGAATACACAGCAGTGACTGCAAATTCAGAAACATTTCCTTCTGAGCAACGTGAAGGAGTGATGTTTCTCTGCATTACATACAAAAAAGGCATCACTCCCAGCTTGCTGTGATTGTTGAGAAAAATCAGTAGGTTTTGAAGTGAGTAAATTTTATTGTTGTTTTTGACATTTGAAAACGCCTGGAGAGAGCTGTGTGGGCAATTGGACACATTCAGCTGGCTAATCTCCTCAAGTTTTTACTTTGCAAGGGGAATATTTGCCTTTTTTTTTTTTTTGTAATCTAATCTGGCAAACTAACTAGAACAGTTCTGTCCCTCATGGATGGAGAATGATCCTGAGAGTTGTCACTGCCCACCTCAGGGCTCCTGCCATGAATCAGTGTCTGAAGAAGCTCTTTTCCTCCTCCCCAGTTGTAAAGGGAGTGAATCTGTGATCCCTTTGCAGGAGTCCAGAGCAGTGATAGTGCAACCAGGAGTTACAATTGAGAGGGTGATGTTGCACTAAATTGAATTAGGGCTAAGACAACACTGTGAGCATAACAGATGTGTGGTTACTACTGTTCAGGTGGCTGAATTTGGTCACCTTCCCTTTATCACCATTAGAAGGCTCTGAAGGAGGCTTAGCAATGTGCACCTTGAGGTTATGGTGTCTGAGGAGAAAATAAATAACTGCAGTGGATCATTGACTCTGACCCATGCCTCTTTCAGGTGCCTCTGTGTGAAGGTTTACAATGCAATATATTCATTTTATTATTCCAGGCATTGCTCTAGCATGAGAACCACTTTTCATATCATCAGAACTGTTTCACAAGATGTTTTGGTGTAGAACCTTTCTTCTCTCACTTAGGCCCATTTCATTTAAATTTCTTTTCAACAGAACAGTGGACTAATGATCTAATATTTCTTTATTTTTAGATGCTGCATGCAGGATTGCCTGAGCTAAACAGCATCCAGGATCTGAAATATGTGTATGATAACCTCCGTCCTCAGGACTCAGATCTCCAGGCTACAAGCTACTTTACAAGGTAAAACCAGAATATAACCTAGAAACCTTGTCTTCTTCAGGCATGAAGCAATTTTTCCTCTTATGTTAAGAAGCTGTAATCAGGAAAATTACACAACAGGATAATTTGTCTTCACATGTTTACTTTTAGAAAGTCATTCTCTATGCATGTTATAATGAATTTCCTCACATTTCTGGAAGAAACAGTTGTGCATTTGTGGTACACTTGTAACAAGTCACTTACTCAGCACCTGGAGATTTGTTAGGCTTTCATGGTGAAACCATCCTGGTTTGTATCTAGTCAGGTTTCCTCTCTGCTTTTAAATGCTGCAGCTACATGCAAATGGATTTGGACTGCTCAAAGAGGTTCACCTTGTCAATGGTGAGAGTGACAACCTTCAATTTTTGCATTTTACTCCTTTTCCTCTTCTTCCTTTGACCTTCTGTGTTGCCTCAGAGAAGTTGCTTTCGCTCTGCCTGCCATAGTTTCTCCATCTGCAGAATGGTGTTGATTCTTGCTTTTAAACAATTAACAGATCAATCACAGAAAAGCCTTGCTTGTGAATATAGGTACATTTCAAGCGTCGTTTGTGTTGGCTTAATGAAACCTTCCACCTGTTTGTGATAATAACTGGGGATTAATGATGAGGAGCTGCAGTTGATGTGCATAAAGTCAGTCTAAAGCCCTCAGTCCTGATTTTTCAGGTCAGGCCTCTGCATTACATGTAATTCCAACTGTTGATGTGATGGTGCTGTAGATGGAATGAGTGAAGACTTATCTGGAAATGGAAACCCACTTTGCAATGCTAGGCACAGCATGAGACAAAATCTCTGTGTCAGAGACTGCCCTGAGCAGGACCATCATTTCCCAAAGATGTGGATTTATGCTCCCTGGGCACCCTCTACACATTCTACACCCTCTACACATGCCAGATTCTTCTGACCTTATGAAAGTTTTGGGAAATCAAAATTGTGCTGTTTATAGGTCTCCTTTCCATGTACTAGAATCTGCTACAATCTGAGGAAACCAAGGCAGCAAGTTTGGAGAAGGCTGGAACAGAGACTTAGAGACTTAGAGACTTAGAGACAACCTAGAGACCTAGGACAACCTTTCTTTGGAAAAAAAAAAAAAGAGAAGAACTTGTCAAACAAAACTATTGTTCCATGACTTTACACACAGCATAGCACTGAGTTCCTTCTCCTATAACACTTGGGGTTTTTTCATATGCTTTCACTCTTGCCCCTTAGCATGATTGTTATATTTTAAAATTTAATTACAGCTTCACATTTACCGTCAACTCCTACCTTATCCTTTCCTTTAAATTTCATGTATTCCCAAATTACAGACTTGTATTTCCACTTCAAACAGGAAACATGCAATTTCTAATTAAACTGTAAAAGTCTTGATTCTGTCAGATAGTTTGGGTGGATGTGTCTGTTTCTCATGGGTAACATACCCAGCTCATTTAGCTAGTGAAGAGGGGCTGGGATACACAAAACAAGGAGGAAATCTGAGGCTTCAGAGTGAAAATTGCATTAGTGTCATGCAAAGCTCAGAGCTGGTGCCCTTGTGGAGGCGGAAAGGATCAGTTTTCAGCTGGGCCATGTACAGTTAGGGTTGGCACCCCTACAGCCTTGCTTAGCTGGAAGAGTAGATGGAACACTTGGTTAAGGACAGAGCTGTATCTCCACACTCTCTGTTTCGAGGGTTAGGGACTTCAGAGTGGGAATTGCAGTCTTCCTCAGCCAAAGCAAGGGGAATAAGCCCAGCACTGTTTTGGAAGAAGGGCTGGTGTGCTTTGTTGCCTGGTAGAGGTTTGTGTTAAGCTTAGGAAATGCTGTTCAGCTCAGAGAGAGCGTAGGGAGGACTCAGAGGCCAGTATGTCCTTCTTCCCTTAGATTTCCTGTTAGGGATGGTGTTAAGGAAATGAAGGCTGCCATAATGAAAATTCCACTCAATTCCTGCACACCAACAAAGTAGTTTTTCTGTGGGCTCTGTTTCTCATTTGAGACTGCATTTTCTGCTAAAATGCATTCTGTAAACTCCAGAGCTATTGTTCCAATTTCCTTCAAAATGCTGAAGGTTTGTTATTGTCCATAGAGATCATTACATCATGTAGAAAAGACAGATATTGCTAGACTGCATATTTTATTCATTAATATTCTTAGCATATATTTGTATTATATATGCTCATTTGCAAGAAGAAAATCCCTTTACATTAGTTCATGAATTTCCATGGATCTCATTTCTCTTGGAGCTTTTTTCTCCTTTATTCTAATTTCTATTCATTTGAACATTACTTGTGTTAATTCAGAAAATGTATTAACATTTCAACATGTTTGAACATGGGCAGAATATCAGGCCTCATGTCTAGTAGGATTTTAACTTCTGGAAATTGCATCCCGGCACTTTTCAAAATAAAGACTTTGAAATGGCCTGGTACCCGCATCCATGCAGAAAGTGTCCCTCTGTAAAAACACTTTCTAACCTGGCTATAGGAATGTTAATATATTGAGATTTTTATGAGCTTTGTGTTACCTACATCATCTTTATTCCTTATCTCCTTGTTATACAAAATATTGATATGAGGAAAAATCCAGTTACATACTTTTCATGCTCAATCTCTAGCTTATTCCTGTATCTGTTTTTCAAGCTGCCCTAAGAAAGATGAGGAAATTGGAAGTTCTGATTATTAGCACAACTTCTAGTAGTTCTGAAATCCCTCACAATTTGTAGCTCCTTTTTCTCCATAATTGCTTCCAAAAACACTTCATTGTTTTTTAAAGGTTCTTTTCTAGACAGGGAGTGTGGTCATTGGAATGTTAAACGTTGCCAACAGAAAGTTGTTTCTTGTTCTAAGTACAAGGTAGTTATTGTAATCTTTCAGATGCAATCATATAATGTATCCACTGAAAATCCAAATCTTCTACAAGTGAAAATAGGAGAACAGCACTTCTCTGTATTTCTGTACAAATGGGTTGCTTTTAGCAATTTTCTGAGTTTGGTTTTAGCAATAACACTGACATGGGCCCTACTGTTGTTTAAAAACAACATGAAATGGTGAATGATGTCACAAATACTCCTGGCAGAACAGAGTTGATTTGTTCTTTGCTGTCACCCCTTCGGCCGGCAGAACAATTGTGTCGGAGTTTGGGCTGTAACGTACTGACCCCTTTCAGGCTCGTAAAACATTCCGTGTTTTCTTAAATTCCTTTGGTCTCATTCCTGGTTTAAGTCATGTGCAAAGGTCTGTGGTCTCATTTGTGTGCAGTTCTTCTCACATGGGGTCAGGTCCCTGTTATGAGCTGATGAGCAGCAGCATTGAGCCTCACAGCTTTCAGCCTTCTGGAAGGTCACACCCTCCCCTCGTGGATAAACAATGCACCAGTTGAGAGTTAAACAAGAGTTTCTGTGTTCCCTTGTCAGTCCTGTGCACCTACTGCCAAATGAAACATCGTTGTCTCTCCAGCATCTGCTCTGAACTCAGTTTGATCCTTGAAACTCAATTTGATCCTTACCCCTCCCTCCTTTCCTCTTCCCCTGACAACACAGTTTTACCAGAAACTGGAAACCCATCTTACCTCTGGATATAAATTTCCTCTATGGTTTTCTGCAGATGTCTTCAAATGTCAGCATGGTGTGGCAGGCTGCCTGCCGTTTTTAATGTGGCTGCACAGGGATGTATATTTAAAATTGGTTTTAAGAGCATAAAGTTAGCCTAATGCAATGAATGGAGTTGATTTCAATTGATTGCAGTATGCAATCTAAGCCACTCATAGAAACCCATGAATAAGAGATGCAGGGTGGATCTGACAATTACTAGGGGAGCACATTGCATATCTTCAGCAGCCTGATTGAGGGGGGTGCTGCTTGGGTCAGCTGCTTTGTTGATTTATTAATGGACTCATTTTTTAGGTACCTGTCATTGCCCAGGTCAAGCATATCCACTCCAAACCACAAATGCCAGCAGTTTTCAAGCTGGACAATCCACAGTAACTCCTTTTAAAACGTGATGCTGATCTCAAACTGATCAGCCCATCTGTGTTTCTCAGGTGGCTGCAGATATTTCAGCAAGAAAATTCCCAAACAGGTGAAACGCAGTGAAAGTTGGTGGCATCTTAAAGGGTGTGGACAAAACTATAGCACTAAACTTTACTTCATTGGTGTTCAAGCAGTTTGTAAAGACTGTGGTATATGTGGCCCAAAGGAACAGAAGGCAGACTTCCTTCTTGAGTTTAGGAGTTTTGAGGAATTCATATTATAAAAGGTGTGTTACTGAAAGCAGTAATATTCCGGATATTAAGAGTTTGGGGACATACTACCCAACTTGTTTTAAAATGGGTTTTGGTAAATTCATGTATGGAAATGTGGAATACAAATGAAACAATGTTCATTAACATCTGAGAATCCTATGAAAATAAATTTTGCTCATTATACTCTTAATGATTTTTAGGCCTAGATGGAAATGAGAAGCAGAATGATAAAGAAATGTCCACTAAGACTAAGATCTTAATAACTAGTCAGTAATAATGATTGTATGTGCTGTGTATAAAGAGTGGTGTGTCCAGAAAAATCTAGGTACAAGTCCTCAGAATACCTGTTCCATAAGAAATCTCTACTTCCTAAAACTCAGGTTGCAAACTACCACTAGTCACTCTTGAAAACATTAACCAAACTTTTCATCCATCTCCTTTTACACAAGCAGCCAGCCAGTCTGTTCATGTTTTACCTGATACTGTAATTTGACAGCTCTGTGGAAAGACTGAAGCCAAATCTGAAATTCAAAGTTAATTCAGCAGGTGGAAAGAAGAAAGTCATTACTTTCCAATAATCCCAGATACTTAACTTTCTTTTCTGAGAAGTGGGTCAGACACCAATCTGCATGGTAAACAGTTATAGTCATGTGGAAAATAGCATTTTTCCCTCTGAAAACTGTGTTGGCAATATTTGGATTCACTGCTATTATTACTCTAGTTAATGACAGTTTCCTGTTTTCTTCTGACTAACCTGTGCTTTTAATGCCCTTTGTATTGTTCACTTAGTTTAGCTATATCTAGACTATCAGGCACTTGTTTTCTATGCAGCTTGGGCTACCAGAGCTCTGAAATAAATAAGAAACATTTTGTCCTCTTTGTGAAGGCAGAGCCAGCTTTGGGCACAGGCAAAGGCGGCAATGGCCAGGGAGCAAGAGGAGGATTTTTACATGGCCTTACATCTTTTGACTACTGCTAAGCTTAATGTGGCTGTAGAGAAAAGAAGGTGTATGGGGGTCTGGGAGAGTTCAAGGAGACAGTTCCACCACTGGTCCTCAGGATGAACTTTAAAAATGCTAGCAGAAAGGGGAACCAGGTACCACGATGTGATGAACTGGGTCACTGGACTAATCCAGGCCAAAAATAAACTGTAAAACCTCAGAAAGATACTACACATGAGTCTGATGTACCCCATTGCTCCACATATAGTTAGGAACCAGTTTTTGGGAAAGAGGGTTTTCTTCAGCCAATTTGCTCTTGAAAGAATGTGCAGAGAACCACAAGCAGAGTTGTTCCACCTTGCTGGGAAAACACGCCCTGGGATGGCTTCAGAATAGCAAAGAGGCCCTGAATCTTTGTTGATTACGTGTAATAGGGTTTGCTTAATGTTTTCTATCCTAACAAAGAGGACTGCATACAGATGAAACTGAGTATTGAGAGGGGGAGAAAACTTATACTTCTGTTCTTATTTGATTTTAAATATAATCATTTCAAATAACAGGGCAAATCTGCAACAATGACAACACAAGGCTCTGTTTAGATTTAATGTATGTGATCAGCAATCTGGGTTTAAAAGTAGTGTAGAAGCCTAATGGACCCATGGAAAGAACAGTGATAGGCTGATATCAGGCAGTTCTGTGCAGTGATGATGTCTGAATTAGTACTAATTTACAAGCTGAGGACTGTTTTATGTAAATTAAAATGCAGTGTGTTTAGCTGCAGAGTTAATGTGCCTCTTATAGTAATGTGGCAAATTCCCTAACTGCTCTGCTATAATATGGCCAGTTACAGATTCTATAACCTAATGTCTCAGTGATTTAGGAAGTGTTTAAACTACACATTAAATTAAATACATAGGAGTTAAAAAGGAAAAGTTCACCTCTGATGCAGCCTGGTTAATCATCACTGAATTGATTTTGTACTAATATTTTGAAATGAGATTTGGTTTCTTGTTTTACATCAGAGTGTTAATTTGTTTATTAAATAGTTTGCATGTGCCTGTTTCTGAATAATGTAATTAATAATTAAGATAATTAACCAAATCAATTCTGAGGTACCTTTCCTTGTATGACATTAAGAGGAACATATACATCTCTCCTCAGTTTACCATGCCGGATTGGTGTATGATAAATTCACACACTATTTTGAATAAAATCTGAATTTCAGGGGAGTGAGCTGGGGAACTGTCTGTAGGTAGAATATACCTTATTCTTTCTGGTTTGATTTCATCTGTGAAGCTGCCAGAGATGAAGATTTTAGCCAGAGCATCTGAGATCATGGAAATTAGGCTAATGCGATGAATGGAGTTGATTGCAAATGATTGCACTACATATTCCAACCCACTCACAGAAACCCATGAATAAGAATCTAATTTGAAATGACAGGTGAAGCATTTGCTCAGCTTTGAACAAGGTGTGATGAAGGTGCTTAAGGGTGTTGTCAGCCCTTGTAGCCTAGTTAGATATAATCCAAAACTGGGCAGGGAAAAAAAAAAAAAAAAGAAAAGAAAAAGAAAACACAGCAAAAACCTGACAATTTGGTAGAGGTTTGCTGCCATACGACTTGAAACTAATAAGTTGTTGTTCTATAACATCAGAACATATCTAGAATATCTTCAGAGAGCTGTAGAAATAAGAACAGAAACCAAAAAAAA
>VZTJ01002639.1:928115-1095504 GCA_013397795.1 Orthonyx spaldingii | reverse complement strand
AAAAAAAAAAAAAAAAATACCATCAGAAGTTAATAGGTCTTAAAAATTCAATTAGCAATTGAATTCAAGAGAGCAAGTGTTTTCTGATGAGTACTGCATCTCACTCTTCAAAGACCTGTGATTAGCTTGCAGTGCTATTTCTCAAGTCAAGTTCACTTTCACATTTGCAGTACATATCTACATGTTTATCTAGGGTTTTTTAATCTATTGTGTCTTTTCTAATGAAAGATCTCAAAACTCTAGGAAATCAAAAGAGTGTTCTGGCTCCCCTGGCACAGAGATGAGATGGAAGGAGATACCAGGAGAAAATTTCTCTCTCTTTTTTTTTTTAATTCATCTGAAGCAGTTCCACAGGGACAGAGCTTTTAAGAACTGGGCAGAGGATTTAGCAACACATCATGCACAGCTAAATCACAAATTGAATCCAAGAGCCTTGCACAAACATGTGTAAGCCCATGTGAGGTTAGTGTAACCAAAAATAAATATAATCATAACTAGTACCTTCTGTCCTGCTGGGCAAAATGAACACATGCTGTTCAACCCTGGAATTCCTCAAAACACACATGGGACTGTTCTGCTTGTCCCTGATGTCTGAAAGAAGGCTGGTATCCAGCTCACGGGGAATAGCTGCTCCAAGCTAAGCCTGGAGGCAAGTTGTGACAAGAGCACTCCTTTAAGCAGTAGAGCTCAGGGGCTGCAGTGCAAATAGCAGTGACTGGTGTGTATGTGGGTATGTGAGGTAGGCTTTGGAATTTGGGATTTTTGGCCTTATATCCTTGAAAAGAGGGGTCAAGAAGTGAAAACAAAACAGATGCATAAATAACAGCTCTTGTGTTTGTTCATTCTTCAGGAAAATAAAGGAAAGTTTGGAGTGCTTTCCTGTTAAACTCAATAACTTGATCCACACGCTCGTACAGATGTCAATGGGGAGCTCTGCAAAGCCTCCAGCTCCAGAGACTGTCCCCCAGGAATGGCTGATGCTGGACACAGAGAGGTCAATCGCAAGGGCCACCATTTTGGGATTCAGCAAAAAGCCTGACTCTGTAAGTATTGTGTTCTTTGCTTGCCCTCGTTTGCCTGGATCTTTAATGACTCTTTCAAGAACTTATACACTCTCCCTCTTCCTTTATAGAAGATGTGCTTGTGCCACATTAAAAACATCATGGGATAAATAGTGGTGCCATAAGCAGTGAGCTACCAGAGAGAAAAAACACCAGGCAGACAGATATTTGCAGGGAGCCATTAAGGAGAACAGTTCATTCCCTATAGTGAAAAATAAATCAAGAGCTAATTAAAGCATCCAGAAGGAAAGCATGGCACAAAATTAGGAAGCCTAATAGAAATTGGAGGCTGTTATATGATGTTTTAATGGTGCACTATTAGTTTTCACACACTGCAGTGATCTTTCAGTGTTTGAGTTGTGTGCTACCCAGGCAAGTTTCTCTTTCCACACAGCAAAGACTATGAATTACAAACTGAATTCTCTGGCACTTGGCACTACATTAAAGGAAGGTTTTTCTTTGTTAAAACCACCCTATATATTCTCTTGTACTTTTTTTTTTTTTTTTTTTTATTTTCTTTAAGAAATTTCGTAGTATTTAGAGTNTTTTTTTTTTTAATTTCCCTCTCTGATCACTTCTCTGCCTCTCCCTTTTCCCCAACACAGCTGTATCTCATCCAGGTGGTGCAAACCTGCAATGTGGTCACCTTCGTGGAAAGATCATTCGACCAGTTCTCAAAACTTCACAGCCATCTCCAGAAGCAATTCCCATCTCATGCCCTCCCAGAGTAAGGCAGCATATTAGTGAATGTTATTCTGCTGTTAAGTGGTTCTCTCTTCTGTGCTCAGATAACTCTGTGAGAATATTCACGGCAGAGGTATTTTTAGAAACACAAAGGCAGTGCAACATACTCTATCAAGGCTTCTATTCAGCCCCAGAAGAAACTGAGTCACAGGCCCTTCTGACAGTCTAAGTTTTATATATTTTATTGTTCCCTTTTTAATGGGAGGAGAAAAGGGGAACAGCTTGGGCCTGGAAAAACTATTCCCGAAATTACAGGGTAAGTGGTGTTGGCTTCATTAAAGGCGCCTTTAATAGTTTTTATTCTCTGCGTGGTGTTTATCAAAACGCATGGCACGATCCATATGTTAAAGCAATGTAGGAATGTTCACAGTGAGGCAGAACAGAAACCTCTGACTCTAGCACCATGAGGAACATTTTTACAAGATGTACATACCCCCAAAGCTGAGAAATATGCAATAATCTCATGTGCTGTCCTGCCCCCAAACCCAATACTTTGTGCCTCACATCATTCAGTTTAATATCTTTTGAAAAATATGCTGTCATTAGTTGAAATAATTCTGAATATTACTTCTATTCCATGTGCTTGTCCATGCCTGCTTTTCATTTTCTGAATGTTATTTCTTTACAGTTTCCTGGGGCAGTGAGTCCCATGGTTTATTTCTGTCTTATATAAAGCAACTTTGCCTTATGTAATGATTGTCCCTGGCTTTAGTAATATGAGTGGAGTTGTTTTCTCTACATATATTATATACATTATGCTGCATAAACCATTGAGTACAAATTAGTCCTCTCTTAGGCAGTCCTGACCCACTTGATACAAGCCCTTCTTCAGGCTCAATCTACAAAAAAACATAAAGCTGGCCTAAAATACAAGCAGCTTACTTGAACCAAACTGAGATTCGAGTGATATGCCTTGAAAAAGGGTTTGACCTGAAGTACACAGCCACAAACAACATGGTTTGGACTTAAAGTCCACAAATTTCAGATCCAAAGTTGATCTTCCCCCGAGCTCGTGAGAAGCATTCTGAAAAATGGTTTAAGGTTAGTTAATTCTAAAGAATCTGTCCCTACCTGAGGGGATTTTATTGACTCCAATTTGATTCATTATGGCTTTCTCACATGAACTGGTTTGCAGCAGCTGGTGAGAATTGAAATTTCAATAAACAGATACTGAAAGTGCTTGAATCATGGTTTTGATTTGGAGATACTTGCAGGCTAACCATTAGGTTGTAAAATAAAATATTTAACAAGTACCTGTTTATGAATTTTACCTGTGGTGAGCAGAGCCCTTTGAAAGAAAATATATTTCTCTTCAGAAACCCTGTAGTGAATTTCAAAAATAGTACTAGCCATTTTTCAGATAAATCTACCTCTAATAAAATCCTTCACAACATTTTCACGGCTAAAGAGCACTTCAGAACTCACAGAGGGTTAATCTGCTTATACTGAAGTTGTCTCTCAGAGCTCCAGTGCTTTATTGCCATAATTCAATCCCAGCAGTACCCTGTCACTGCAGGACCTTTCCCTAAGATTGTGTTAAAACAGTTCATTTTATGATGTTTCTTGATAGACATGTTTTTAAATGCTAAAGTTTTGGATTGTTTTCTGACAGAACTTCATGAATTTGAGGATTTTCATGCATCCCAAATTTTATTCTAATAATAAAAACCTAATTATTTCTTTACAGGAAGCTATTACTGAAACTGCCATGCCATATCAGACCATTAGTCTGCCTGTGTGTTACAAAGCTCCAACTCTGGCTGATGCCAGATGCTTCAAAGGAAGGAAAAAGGCTTGTTCTACAATGTAACCACAAAATCAGTTTAAAAAATGTCTTATTTAAAAAGTTAAATGTTTAATATTACTGGAATAATTGGAACTGCTAACAGAAAGGACTTGGCTTCTGCTTTGAATTGATTCTATGAAATTGTACATATTCATGTCTCATTAGGAGAAAACAATGAAATATGAGAGTGCTTCATACAAGTGCTAAATACTGAGTGTATTGTAAGAAACAAATGGCAAAAGCTCAGAGTTCTCAGAATCTGAAATTTTTCATGTGTTCATTCAGCCCATGTTTAAGTTAGAAACATAGCTTCTCTAAGCAAGCCCTTGCACTCTAGCACCATCCTTCTCTTTTGGTTTCTGAGAGGGTATTAATTGTGTTTAATTATTGTTCTGTAAAGTGCCAAAAATCTTTTCACCCAACAAAGCATGTAAGTGACATAATTTATGCACAGAACAATGTTCAGACAGGTGGGAAATGGAAAGTGTTGTGTAGGACACCTGCACACGGTGCAAGTTTGTATTTTTCTGATCCATTTCAAGTAGATGCAAAGATAAGTGTCAGGTTGGAAAGTTCACCTTTTCTAACACGAGTGAGTTCACAAGGGCAAGGCCGCTTTCAGCCGCAGACACCATTCAGCAAAAGCACGAAGGCCTTTAAAAGAAGGGTTCAGTGCCACCACAAGGTTCATATTGTCCTTCACTCCAGCAGTTATTGGTGCTATCAATCAGCGGTTTCTCTGTCCTCTGTTTGGCCACTGTGCTTTGGATGCATCTTCTGAGGGCCTGCATTTTCCAGCCAGAGCCCCCTCTTTGTGTTACACAGACTCATTTATTTTAAGCTGTTTCTGAACAGTTCTTCTCTCACATCCCTTGAAAGAAGTCCTTCTGTGCCCCAGAGGAACCCAGAATATTCACAGGCTATCTCTGTGTGCCGGATGACCTGGGCTCTATTTTTATCTGTGCTGTTCACATATGTCATGATCCTGGGTCATGTCACTTTTCCCTCCTCATTATGTGTCCTGCCACCGTGATTTTGTGAGGGAAGAGTCACCTCTTCCTATCCATCTGTGCAGCCCCTAAGTGAGCCCTGATCCTCCGGTGCCGTGGGCAGGAGCCATCAGAAGTTCATACATACATGCACCATGCTGATGCCGAGTCCCTCGCTGGTTTCATTGCAAACGGAGTTGTACCAGCACTGAGTTTTTCCACACAGGATTTTCCAGCTGCCTTTCTAAAGGCTGGCCAAGTGTCCCTTTGCAGTGTATCACAAACTAGACAGCTCCTTTGTCTGAAACCTTCAGATACCTCTTCAAATCTAGTGGAGAGACAAAGTCATAGCAGAAAAAAAAGAGGTTTGTAAACAAGACACACTTGATTATTTACATTGGTGGTGGTGAGACATGAAATACAACCAGATCAAAACTTCTACCTTTCTCCGTCTCATACATTAGAGGATGTAAAGCATAATGTTAATTATGAATCCTGCTATTAGCAACCCATATCACAAAACCCATTAAGTGCAATTTAGCACAGATAGCTTTTCTAATGCTCCTTCAGCCTGAGAGATAAATACCCTTTGTCAGGGCAAGGTTAATATAAATTGATTATGTGTGTTGTTAAAACTCTAACCTTTTGACTGATCTAATATGCATTGTCTCTAAAATGCAAAGATGATTCAAGTAAAAAAATGGGAGGTTTTGACATTTTCAACCACCAAAGTATTTGAAAATTGACATAAAGCCATTCTATGCATGTGTGATTTATTTACTAACCCAAAATTAAATTCATCTTAATAAAAACTCAGCAAGAACATTACTTTTGTTATTTTTATTGTTGTTGCTTTTGTTGGGATTGATTTTGTTGCTGTGATGATCGTTTGTTTTCATATATTATTTTTATTATGCTAGTACCTGAAATTAGATATGGGATCAGGGACCTACTCTGAAAACCTTATCTGCACTCTAAATAGCTGAGGTGAAAATGCAAGCAATGATATATTCATCAAATGTCACATTGTTGCTGTAAGGCTTTGGTGCTCAGTGTTCTGTGGTAAGGATATGTCAGCTCTGGGCTGAGATCAGAGATCTGTTGTGCAAAAAGGCAATGTTTTCTTGGGATCATAAAGGGTCAATTATTTAGATATATTTAGAGACCATAAAATGCAAAGAAGTGTCTTTTAGGAATTGTTTATTTATTTACTTACTTCTGAATTAATTATTAGGACAGAAAAAGTGCTTCAGTATGAGACAATTTCCAACAAATTATTAGAAGAAACTGAGTCAGGGGATAAACAATCCTCTGGACCCTGTACCCATCCCTACCCCTACCTGCAAAACCTCTTAGGAAGTCTTGGCTTTCTTCTGTTAAGTAGAGCTGAAAATATTTTCAGCAAATGCAGTACAAGAGTTATGCTTACAAATATTCTTCTTTTGCAGGTTTCCCCATTCATGGCATTTACCTTTTACGGATCTTGAACATAAAAGAGTGAAGGATTTGAATCTCTATCTGAAGCAGCTATTAAGTGGCTCCAGGAAACTGGCTAATGTGAGCATTTCCAGTATTTCTTTTATTTGCACATGATTTCTAGTAGCATTTTACTGAAAAAGTCAGGAAATTTTCCATTGCCTCTTGTGGAAAAAAAAAAAATTGCATAAGTGATACATCTTGTAATGATGCATTTTGGGATGAAGCCATTGCATCATTCATCAAAACATAAGACAAAGACAAGTATGACTGAAAAATAGTTTATTAGACCTGGCAGGGCATTTTTCAGAAAAACTTTTCTTCCTTTGCTGCCAGCGAAAAGTAGTGATTCACTGAATTTTTGACAGTAAGGAGTAGGTTCTGAGGAATGTAATGTCTAAAAAAAGAAGTAAGCTTTGAAATATTGAAAATTCTGATTTTGACAGTTGTTAAATAAAAAGTTCCTTTCTTTCCGCCCAGAAATAACTATTTCAAAATTTATTTAACAGGTAGAAGAAATAGTTTTGCAAACATAAGACCTAACCCAGAAAGTTTCAGTAATATCAGAATGATACATTGTGTCCCTTAAAATTAGTGTTTTCTCATTTTTTATTCATTATTGTTTTCTGAGGTTTGAGGTTCTCCTCCTGTTTAAAAATGGAAAGCCACAATGGTAACAAACATTGCCTTTTCATTGTCTGGGCCAGGACAAAGCCTTGTGCACCTCAGCAGCATAAAAGCCAGAGCTGAGAGCAGCAAGGGGGCCACAGGCACCCTGGGAAGATGTTAAATTGTGATGCTGCATCACTTTCAGAAGCTGAATGGTCAATTACTGACAGTGGCACCAGGGGCTGAGAGAAAGGCGCATCCTCCAGCGAGCAGCCTTTGTCAGGAAAGCTGTCAGGCAGGGGGAAAATGGTGTTTTACATTAGATCCCAGGCTTACACGGAGGCTTAGTGAATTCAAGTGAGCCAAGGCACAAGCTCGTGGCTGACCCTGCTGTTTCAGTGTTGGCACATTCTGCAGCAGAGCTTGGGCCTCCGCCAGGTGAGCCCTGCCATGTCCCACGGCCTCAGGGCCACAGCACAAACTGGGGCTGCTTTGGTTTCATAGCACAGACAACCAAAAGAGGGTTTGACAGGATGTTTTTTCTCCAAAATCTAAAACATCTTGCAGGAGGAGAAAAAAAATGTTTGCTGCCTAACTATATAACTTTCCCAGCTGTGACTTTGTAATGGAGATTAAAACATATGCAAAACAAACAGGAGTTTTCTTATTAACATGAATATAAATTCTGAGCCCTGAGTTGAAATTGAGAAGATTGCCAAAGAGGATAAAAATCTTTTTGCCTCACAGAGTTACACATAATTTGGTATGAACAGCTGACTTGGATGCTTGGCTCCCTTGACTGACTCTGCCAAATAATCTGCTCAAGTCTGGGTTGATTGTTGTGCCATTAACACACAAGGAGCTTCACCTCAACATGAGGAAGAACTGTTTTACACTGAGGGTGGCAGAACACTGAGCAGGCTGCCCAGGGAGTCTCCCTCTCTGGAGACATTCCAAGCTCACCTGGACATGTTCTTGTGTCACTCCTGGTGGCACTGCTGTGGCAGCAGGGTTGGATTGGATGATCTCCAGAGGTCCCTTCCAACCCTATGGATTCTGTGATTCCTTTCTGACCCTCATGTTAGGGCCATGGGTTTATTTTACATCGGTGCCTTTTGGTCACAGTTGAGGAAGAGCTGATCTCAGCCTGTGACCTAGAAATGAAGAGCTCAGTATCTTCTGCTGTGCTCTGGACTGCTGCAAGGTACATGGATTTTCACTTTGGGCCAAGCACTACTGTGCAAAGCCCAGTCTCCAGCTGAGAAATTAGACTGGTTAAAGCCCTGGGATAGTCATGAAAACATTTCCCAGTCATGCACAGAAGCTGTTCTGTGCCTCCCGCTCCACGGGACAGTGCTGAGCCAGAGCAGGCTGCCTGGCAGTGGGCTTCCAGTGCCCTTCCTCCTCCCTTTGTGGGCCTGTAGCACTCACCCCTGGAGCTGGGGACATCCTCCCAGCACTGCAACACCACCATGACTGGGGTATTCAGAGGTAACTCTGGACACATCTGCTCGGGGACACACTGTTGTGTCTCTACATGAGCCCGGGGGGAAATTGTCCAGGCTGGTACAGCCTGGAGAGCTGAACCATGAGGAGAAGAAAGCAATTTTGTACCTGTGAGCGCCGTGCTGTTACTGGTGTGCTGGACTTGGAGGGCAAGGGAAAACAAACGGTGTGATGAGCAGTTTGTTTCCATCTGTAAAGTGCTGCTGCATGTGGGAAATCATCTTGCTTACCACCATGAGGCTAACCTGCAATTCTGGATGATAACCTTTAGAGGTATTGATACTCCATAAACATTGAATCATTATTTTTACTTCAATATGCTTCTCCTGCTGGGAGATGGGAGAAATTTAGAAAATACTGACGTGTTCTGACCCACTTAGAACGAGGAGACCAGTTGGTGGGTAATTTCCTTTGTATTCCCTTCTTTTTCACTTTTCACTTTGGTATGACTTTTTTAAAAATATCGTGGTGTCATCTTGGCTTTAGTCTGAGCAGCAAGGTAAGCTAGGAGACTTTCTTGATAAAAGTAAATATAATTATTTTGTCCCTTTTCATGCCTATGACAACTTTGCAGTCAAATTTGTCCTTTTTCTCAAATTGTTAGGGAGCCTGGCTGAAACCGTTTAGTGAGTTGTCAGTTCTCCAGCATTATCAAACTGTCATTCCTATGAAATAGTAAAAGTATGTAGGAATAAATAATTAATTCATACATTTGTGGAGAAATCTAGGAAGAACAGATGCCTGGAGAACAGAATTCCTTTTACTTTCTTGCCACAGTCACTTCTTTCTGCTGAATTGTAGCTGTAATGTATTGTAGCTGTAGAGTATGTTGGAGTATTGCCTGAGAGAGAAGAGCTTTTATTTCATTATAAAGTACCCTTGTAACACTTGTAATCACTGTAAACACATTACTGTGATTGACTAGGCACCATTTCCTGCTCGGAAGAATTTAGTCCAGTCCACACAGGACTGACTACATGCTTGGTTCTACCAATCAAATAATTATAAATCCCAGAAATGAAGAAAGCATCCTATTACATCCCAATTCCTTCCTCAGTCATGCCTTAAGTGCAAGCTTTTTAGTCCAGACTAGGTTCTGATTATGAAAATTTTATTATAATAAAGAGTGGGTCAGAATGTCACTGACTTTTTCTGCTAAATGGTTGGAACAAAGGAGGAGAGGTGGAAAACAGTTGCCTTCTTATTTGCTCTGGAGCTCGAATGGAACTAAATGTTTCTTCACACCCTTCTTTAATAAACAGAAACTTTTTCTTTCTCTATCTCTGAATTTTAGTGCCAGATCCAATAAATGCAGAAGCATCAGTTGATGAAAATATTTGGTTTTGGACCAGTTTAAATGCTTAAAAATGCTCGTGCCCATCCCTATTCAAGGCATTTTTTTAAGTCTCTGGTTTACTTTAAGCATAAGCCTCACTTAGTTACTTTCGTTGAAGAATTGCCTAGAATAGAAGTCCTTTCCTAAATTCAGGTTAGCACTGCTATAAATAACTCCACCACCAGACTATGTTCATGAACAAGCTGCATTCATTACATCAATCAGTAACATGCACAAGTTGGTGCACCTTCATTGTCACACTGAGTCAATTAGGACAGGATGAAAAACAGGTTTCAGCATCTTTTTTTTTTTTTTAATTTCATTCTCCTTGTCCCAAACCAGTGTCAATATTTCTGATCACAGCAAAAGAGTATTTAGTTTTGGGCCAGCTGCACCATTGCTGACTCAGTCGTCATCTGCATACGCTGAAATACCCGAGTCTTCTAGCTCTGCAGGGCACAATTCTCTACTATTTTCAGAATCTTTGAATTTTGCTTCATTAAATGGCAAAACAACCAAGTGATCTCACCAATAAGAGGTGAAGCACCAAGAAACAATGCATTGAAGTTTGGTAACATGGAAGAGGACAAAAATATACATTCTCAAAGCATAAAGCAAGTCTGTGACGAAAGACAGCTGTTGTGACCATTGTTATTTCTTTCTCTGTTTCACTCAACTCCAGCTGAGTGATGGGCTGAATGGAGATCACAGCCCAAATCTCATCACATAAATTAGGGCTGCCCTAGTGGCTCGTCAATTTATGGCTGTATTGTAGGAGGGTTGGACACTGCCTGGGGTCACAACAGCAAGGTAAGGCTCCATTAATTAGGTCTGGTTCTGGCCCCAGTGTCAAACTGCAGCACTCACAAAGCTGAGTGTCTTCATGCTTACCTAGAAAAGACAACTGGCGTGTGGCTTGATCACTGCAAGTGAAAAACCTAAGACTGACCCTAAAGCAATGTTTTGTATCCCAACTGTGTGCATTTGGTGCCAGCTGGTCCCACCTCCCACACTCTTCCCACCTCCCATCATTTAAAAGATGTTAGCACTTAATTAATGGATATTGTTCTTGGTAACCCAGCTCAAACTAGACGTGTACACTGAACTTGTAAAACTACTGATGTTGTTTGTCCCTCTCCTTTGACAGAGATTGGTTTTGTGTGCAAGTTCACTGGGCTTGGAAGCTTGAGGGGGTTTGTTTATCATGGTGGGGCATTTGGCAAACATAATAGTAAGTGCAGGTGCACAGTAGGCTAATCAGTAAAATATATAAAAAAAACTTTTGGAGTTTGAGTCTATAAAGATTTTCTAAGTATCCAAATAAACTGAGGGCTTTGGAGGCAAAGACAAACCTAGTGCAGGCAGGTAAGCAAACAGTGATGGTGTTTCAGCTATGGATAAGTTCTATAAACAGCTTATGGTGACTTATAGGCTTTGTAAAAGGACACTAAAGAGGATGTAAATGGAAATGATTATAAATTATGTTCACTCATTTTCAAGCATACAATAAAAACCAGGACCACAGCATTGTTCTAGGGTGACTAATGTTTTACACTGTAAAAGTAATCAAGTTTGATAAGAGCTTCCCATATTTCATTTCTATTTTATTCACTGCTGCTCCTTGGGATTTGCAGAGATGAGAAAAAAGCTCCCACATGCCTGTATGGGGGTACATAACGTGGGGGTACAAAGTGCTCCCAGGGTATGTGGGTCCCTTGAACTCCCAGCACTCCTGTGTTCCTGTGGCAAGGCATCCAGCAGAGCCAAAATGGGGAGGGTTCAAAGTCCTCTCTCTTCCACTGTCCTTTCCTGAAGTTATAACAGCTGCACCAAGGTCAGCTTTTTCTGGTTTCTTTCTTTCCCGCTGATTCTCCATCCTGTTAGAGTATAACAGGCACATGGGTGTTCTCTGACCCCAAATCTACTCTAGCACAACTGAAAAGAAAGCTGAAAGCAGAGGGGAGGCTGCTTTTCTTTCTTTCTATCGAAATTAAATCTGGCTTGAAGTCTGGCTGTGTTTCACAAACTGCAGAGTGCTTTTCTAGGTAGTCTCTGATGGAGAGCAGTAGACAAATTCTATCATGCTGCCAGTGATGCAGACCACTGAAATATTTTATTTCAGTTGTATCCTAGTGTAAGTGAAGGTGGAATTTGTCCCTTCTGAGTTTAATGGCTGAGAAAAGGTCTGTGAGTTCTAGCCAGGCTGACCATACATACCTGCCTGCTAGTGTTTGGGTGACCCGCAAAAACATCAGAATTACCTATTGAGGGATCGTTGTCTTATTAGGTAAGAATGGTTAGACAAATGATAGGAGGGTTTCCTAAGAATCCCTAAGTGTGCAGTATTTTAGGGAATTTCCATTTGCTGATTTAAAGGTAAGAATTCCAGGGGGAAAAAGGGTGTGTGAGTGCTTGTGGTCATCCTCAGTGCCGTCCTTTCTGCCAAGACCATCACAGCGTCTCTGAGATTCCCTCCCACAGTCACTTCTATGTAACAAGAATTGCCTGGTTAGAAATGGACTCTCTCCACCTTAAAACAGCTCATTCATATGTTCAAAGCTCTGATAGACCTGTTTCTGTTTAGCAGTGTACTTAGGTGGAGGCTTAATTCTGTGCTTCAGTCACATTAACTGGAGTCCAGTTGATGGAGGTCTCATAGATTTAGGAATCACTTGAAAGTTCAGTGTTTTTTGGAGCTCTCCTGACAAAGGGGAAACTTAATAAGGTACTTAGACATTTTCTGGTGAAAATCTAAGTGGTGGAGTCCTGCAGCAGGCAGATTAGCACAGGTCAGGGGGGAATTGCTGTCTTTTAAATAACAGTGTGCAAAATGCTTGTCTCCACAAACACCCAGGAGACACCCGCCCATTGCTTTGGAAGCACTTTGCCCTGCACAACCTGCTGCATGCTGCTGCCACATGATCTGTTCCCTTGCATTCCTTCTGCCAACATCAGCCTCGCTGCCTCCCCACAGGGCTCAGCACCTGTAGAGCATGATGGGCACACAGGCCAGGAAAGCTCTGCCATCAGCTGTGGCACCAGCAGGGTACTGCCTGTCCTGTTCATGCTCATTGTAAGTTCTGCATGATGCCACTTCTGTACTTAAACCAAACGTAATTTTTTTCAGCGTTCTCTCCTTTAGAATGAGATTTTGGAATTATTGCCTGAAACAATCTTTGCACCTCCTATTTACAAACCTCTTGGTTCCTGCATTTCCACTTCTTGCAGAAAGAGTAGGTGGAGAGGAGGCAGAAAGAACACCGCGCTGCTCAGTGTGGAATTTTTTATTTCTCTTTCAAGTCAGTCTGTGTATCTTTATTTCCACCTCCTGCCTACTTCTCTCAAGACCTTTGAACTCATAGGGCTACTTAAGTTTCTCTGCTTATTTTCATGCTGTCAAATAAAGGCTGGGCTGCCAAAAATATACTCTCAACCCTGGAGATTTCCTACACTTGGGACTTGTGCTGAGAGAGTGACTGAGGGTCCCTTAGGGAATAACTTGGCTGTTTAAAGCTTCTGGAAGCTGTGGCAGGTGTATGGGCTCTCCTCTCTAAGCTGTCTTCATCAAATGAGAGAATAATTATTCGTACTCAGTGCAGACAGGTGTATTGGCAGTCCACTGCTAATAACTTAAGGATCTGTCATTCAATTCAAGGAAAACAATTATGTTGGTTTCTCTTTCTTTTCTTTTTTTTTTCCTCTGATTTTTCTTTTAAAGAAAATATCAGTGTGGGAGGAAAAACTCCTAACAGTAGATTGAAAAATGAAAGGCAACTGTTAAAATAAATCCAGATTGCTAAATCTTATCCTTCCACTGAACATACACATCTGTTCCTCTGTCTGCTGTAAACCACATGTTAACTCCTCACTAGCTGCTTTTGTCACTACCCTTTTTTCCTTGCACACATTATGCTACATCTTGTCAAATTGAAACAACACAAATACTACATGAAGTACATCTTGCCGGTAAGAGATGTTATTTTCCACTGACTGGAAAAAAACAATGGTGACATTTTAATGCTGGAATCTGAAAAGTTCTACCTATTCATTACAGTGTCAGTCCAAGTAACATCAGCATGAATGTAACAATTCCAACGATTTTAAAGAATGGCCATTCTGAAATACAGCTTTATGAAAAGCTAATAAAATGCAATTACTGTCCAGCTTTGATTCACAGTCATAAGAGTCCATTTAAGAATTCACGTTTTTATTACCTTGCAAAATACTGAAATCTGGGGATTTGGTTTATTGTTTTAATTCTCTGCAGCTGAATGTAACTACCTGTTATATATGTTCACTAGAGCAGCACAGGTCAGTACATAAAAATAAAAGTTATAGCAGTACATAAGGTGGATTACTCTTTTAAACAGGATGGTGAAATATGACCGTGCCTTTCACTCCCTGTGGGTTTCTGGTAGGATTTAACCGTGTATGGAGCTTTTCAGTGTGAGTGTCCATTAAGCTGCCACGGGAGGGAGGTTTGCACAGTATCTGAGCCTCAGGGAGGCACACACGAGGTCAGGTACTCGGGGTCAGTCCCGTGCCAAGGGCAAGTTTCCTGCTGACTACACAGCTCACTGTCAGACGGACTCCTGCTTTTGTTTCACAGATGGGCTGCTCTGTCAAAGTACTTGCAGCTGCTAATACAAATCTTGAGCTACTGGAGATCAAACAAGAGCACAAATCTCTGGCCCCCACAGCTCGCTGCTGTCTGGAAGTGTGACAGAAAGGGGCCAGGTAGGCACCAATGCAGCATCCCTGAGACAGTGCTAAAGGGCAGCATCATCCTCCCAGTGCCTGAGCAGAAGTCATTCCCTGTGTTCCTTGCCCATGATTAGAAGGGAAAAGCTCCCTTTTATTTCTAACTCTAATATATGCATTAAAAAATTACCAGCAAGCTTCTTGGAGGGGAATGATACAAGGAACAGAGCACAACAAATGATATTACCTGTAGTGTTTGTATTCTCTTTCAGAATGAGCTTGTACTCAGCTTCTTCCTCCATTGGTCCAAAAATACCTTGGCAGAAGATTCAACATCTCTGACCTTAGGTACGTGGATTACCAGTCTTATTTCTTTTCCAAGGAATGATAATCGTTGATAATATTATGCAAAGGTGAGTCTAAAGTGTTTAGATGGTTTGGGGATTTTTTTAGGATATAAGGATACCAATCAACAATTCCTGATTTCTCAAGGTCTCTGAAAATGTGTTACTAATGTCACTTGTAGATTTCTTTCTCTTTGTCATATTCCTTTCAGCCCTGCTTCATTTCTTTTTGAATAAATATGCTTACATGCAAAGCAAAAGTTTATTTACACAAACTGTGGCAGGTCTCTTGTTTTACAAAACAAAATATTCGAAGATTTTGGAGGAAAGGATGTGAGTCATGACAAAGCACAATGTGTGCTTGCACAAGGAGAGAAAATCAGGGGTGACTTCTAAAGTAATTTTCACAATGAGTGGAGCAGGTAAATAACAGAACATTATGTTAATGCTTAGGCATACATTATTAATGGCTGTGGTAATTCACTTCTTGCTAAGTGAGATGCTGCACTGTTCCCTTAGCCTATCTAAATACTTAACCCATTTTCCTCTTCTGTCCAGCACCTAATTTAATCTACTTTCTGACATTACAGCATTAAGAGCCAAAGCATAAACCATGAAAAGTAAACTCTGAATGTTTATTGTCTTCCACTGCCTTAGTTCTGCACTGATAATAATCTTCAGTACTCAGTTTTTAGGCAAAATCAAACCTCATAAAGGAGTCTGCAGCTGCACTCTGCACCACAACAATTCAGCTGGTTGTTATATGCTCCAAGTGATAGGATAGTTTCCAAGATCACCAGTTTTCCACATTTCAGAAAGGATTGTATCTCTGCATATTTAGTTTGCATGTCCATTAAGTTAATTTAATCCCTCTGCAGACAGAGGTTTCATTATCTTGTTTGCTGGGACCATTTTTTTTTAATCCATCAGAACGAAATAAATCCCATTCTGGCTTCTCAGCCTTTGGAAGATTCCCCTTGTGCAGAGTTTATTTGATTAGGGCATGCTATTACCATATTAAACCCATTATGACTATTGAAAATTACTAATGGTTGCTCTAACTTTTGCAAAGGATCATGGAGATAATGGAAAGATGTCCTAGGTGCTAGGAACATGTAGTCTGGGTCTGTGGGCTGCATCTCTCTCTAGATGTTTTCAAGCAAAGATACAGATGTAAGAGTGAGCTGAGGAACAAGGCAGTTAAAGTTCCAGAATAATTTTGATATGTCAGTAATATTGAGCTGCCTAATTATTACAGAGAATCTGGGTGTAAAAGTTTTATGCAAAATCATGAACTGACTCGATAATAAAATGGAGAAATAACTTGCAACATCATAATTCCTACAGTGGTGTCCTGAGCCAGAATAGTCTGAAGGATGAGAAATCTATTTTTGTTGTCAGTGACAGCAAAATCAAGGAAGAGAATGAAGAAACAGAGGCAAAAACGTGTTGAGTGGGTGTTTGATGAAAGCTGTGTGACAGGTAACCCAATCTGCTCCTCACTGTGTAGTTAGTGGTGGTGAGGGTCACAGCGTGGTCGGGGAAGATTAATATGTCTCTGGCCTCCACCACTGAGGTTACAGGGGGATTCGGTTTTTTTCCTTTTCAAGGACTCTGCCTTGTAAAGTTCGGATACTTCACTTCTAGACTTAGGGCAAAACCTTTGTTTAAGACAGGGGAAAACAACAAATGAAACCCAAACCACAAACAAAAGCACCTCTCTTTAGCCTAGAAAACTGATCACTATCACTTACTGATAGACTAGCAGTAGCACACGAGGTCCAAACAATGAGTTTAGACCTGACTAAAACAGGGACCAAGAATCATGGGCTGAGTTGCTCTGGATACCACACCACTTGTGGTGAACTGTGGAAGCAGGTGAGCTCAGCGATCAGGAGACCTGCCATGCATGTGCCCACCTGAGAAATACCTTGAAACATATCTATTTCACAGATGTTTTTCTGTTCTTCACCTCGTCTTTGGCGTTAGGCTGCTGCCATGCCCTCGTGAGCTCACCGAAATCTTTATTCCATGGCATTCTGCACGCTGTTGTCATCCAGAGGAGACACAAGTCCAGCTAAGGCAGGAGGTGTCTGGTCATGCCAAGGTACCAAGTAGCAAACAAGGAGTTGCTGGGAAGAGCACAGTGGCCCTGGAAGTTCTTGCTGGCTAAGGGTGCCCACAAACACTCTTGATTTGAAAGTAAACTCTGTAGTAATGCCATAGCCATTCTGAGGAGGAATTAAGTTCACTAAGCTTGCAGGAAAGAGGTAATAGCCGTGAAAAAAAAGGTACACTTTTCCCCCACAAATTTCATTGCTTTCTGAGGTTATAGGGGTCTTAATATTTGTCTGTCTTGAAAAATAACTCAAGCTTAATATGGACTGTAGCTATCCATGGATCTGCTAACTTCTCTCTCAAGCAAAAAAATCATCTGTCTTTTGGTTAGGATCAATATGAAATAAGATTAATGCCCAATAGGATCAGGTTATGAATTTTGATCAAAACAGCATCTTTCTCTTACACTGCTTTAATTTATAAATGTTGTAGGTAATTACACTTACTAAAGTAAAATAAAAATTAAAATTTATGAATTTGTACTCTGCTCCCAGCAATAGAGAGATTAGAAATCACTGTTAAATTTACTTGACATGAATACTGAATCAGTACTCCCAGCAGGGTGAATTCTGAATTATCCTGAATATTGTCATCATTTCATTATACCAAGCTCACTACAAGGCAAGTGAAAGCAGATATCAGGACTGATTTCACAATCAGACTTTTATAAAGGACCTCTAAAAAAAGGAAGAAAGACAAATCTGTCAAAAACATTTTTATATCAAGCTTGTTTATTTCTTTCTCTTGAGTTTATACCCCCTGAAAATATTAATAATTCAGACTGTTTTGGTTCTGCTATGGTCTATAACACTGTACAGCCCAGCCCCAGTTCTGGCATGTTTAATTAGTGCTCCATGTGTTTATATGAGCCTCTGTCCTTGAGGTGCAGTAGGGGACAGGTTCTGTGTCCTTCTAAAGGGACATCCAGGCTTTCCAGGAAGATTGTGATATGGAATTCCTCTCCATGCACAATCACAGTCCTCACAAATAGTCCCTGAGGAGAATAAGGCTCTCTTGCTCATGTCCCACAGTGTTTTGATCTTCTGAAGTTGCTCACTCTTGATGTAAAGCTTTTGCCAGAAGTTGCCTTCCTGATGTAGTCACATTTTCCCATAAGCACCTCTGGCTGGCTTGGAGGACTAACCCACGGGGACAGCCAGTGTGTTTAGAGCTGGCTGTATGAAATCAGATACTTTGGAGGCTGGAACTAAAGCAGGCAGATGGTTGGCTTGCGGCGCTCAACCCCAGCCCTGGAAAACCAAACAGGTTCCAGTACTCTTTGATGCCAGATGTCAAAACAGGCTGTCACCAAGAAGAAAGGTCTAAGAAAAATCTGAGGGTGCAGAATACAGAATAATAAATACTGAACTCCCTAATGGCAGCACATTGACAATTAGTTAATTAGTTTCTTCACATTGCTTTGCAGTCCACGTGTGAAACGCAATGTATTATTAAATTATAGTTTCCCTATTGATTTTGTCAGTAGCGTTTTCCTCACCGTTTCTATTTCTCAAAAGTTGTGCACAGTGCAATGCAGAGCTTGTTTTAAAATGCTGCTGAGGGCAACAGTGCACAAATG
This sequence comes from Orthonyx spaldingii, assembly GCA_013397795.1. NCBI lineage: Eukaryota > Metazoa > Chordata > Aves > Passeriformes > Orthonychidae > Orthonyx > Orthonyx spaldingii. The sequence goes on along the minus strand of VZTJ01002639.1, from coordinate 1,077,255 downwards.
GTAGAATATGGAGCTGGTAGTTCTCCAGCATGCCAGAAAAGACCATCTAAAAGCAAAGAACTGCAATACTTGACTGCTGTGAAGACTATTTCACCTTCAGTAGAAATATGAACTCTAATTGCCTTCATTTCTTCATTTTGAAAAGTCAGAAGGACCCACAATTTTCTCATTTATGGTCCTTGATACAAGATTATAAACTGGCACAGTGTTTGGGTTTTTCTGTAGTAGGGTTGGTGGCTGACTTCCACTCAGAACTCTGGGATACACAGGCACAAATCAGATAGGAAAAAACTACAAGTGCTCCAGGGTCCTCATTTGGTATTTGACAGCTTTTGCGTCCACACCAGTGAGTGAAGAATCGATCCCTGGGGGGAAATCTTGCTTCAGCTGTAGTCAGCACAACTTTGTCCTGTACCTGCAACAAACCAGCACTTGGTCCTTGTCTAAAATGGGCTGCAAGTAGAGCATGACACTTCCCAAAAATGCAGGGCCTGAGCTCAAGTCCATCTGCCCAAGCTGGATAGATTGGAAGTAATTATTGTATGTGTATTCTATTATCATTTGAAGCTAAAATCACCTGGACTTCAAAGAGGATATGATTTAGCACTGAGTGTGGGAAAACCAAAAATGTACCAGTTGAGTGTAGCTAACAGTAACTGGGTTTTATTATGAAATAAGCAATAGAGGTATCTTCCATGTTTATCAGATTTCTCACGCTCCGTTATTTTTTATTTCCCTTCCTTTTATCTTTTTTTCCATTAGTACTCAATTTATTGCGTAGTAAGAGCAAATATTTTAGTAATAGTTGTGCCTGTAGTGTGTTTCAGACTTCATTTTGCATATTCAATTAGAAATTAATTTTCCCTTCCCTTTTTTTTTTTTTTTAGAAACTTATTTACATTTATTACTTTAAGGGAAAAAACCAAAAACACAACTCCCACAGAGAAATTTCTTCACTATATATGAGCACCACACTGTAAAAATTAATGAGAAAAAAAGGCTCTGGTAGTGCTGGGAGGAAAGGGAAGGCACACTGATCAGCTGGATTCTGATGATGTAATTTAGCCTCTGAAATCTGTTGCTTTTGCTAAACCACTCATGGTGACTCACTGCAATTCATAAAATTAACAGAGCCCCACAAGTGAATCATGCTCTTATGTTAAAACACAACTGCCCTTGTGTTACACTGTGTGTAATAGTCTAGAATTCTACATTTCCTGTTGCAAATTCAAGGCAAAAGGACTCACAGCTTAAAAAAAAATGGTAACGTGGCTTTGCTTGAAAAAAAGAGGGATTGAATTTTATAAGTTTCTTCTTACCCTGCAAAAAACTCAGCATTGTCTGGTTCATGGAGTTTTCATCCCCTGTCCCTCCCTGTTCCTATTTGCATACCACAAGAAATGAAATAAGGTACCATCTTGCCAAGTGATTTGTCAAAGTTCATAAGGGAGGATAACAAATGAAGAACTGCTACTCTGTCTTCTAAGTCCCAGCTTAGTGATTTCTTCCTGAGATTTCAATTCTTCAAGAGTGTTTCAGGCCCTTCTTTAATTAAGATGTGATTAAAAATGTATTTTTGTAATCTCTAAAGGGGAGAAATTGGACATGGATTCATATTCTGAAATGCCATTCCAAAAATCATAAACTCAGCAGTGTTGGTATCCAGGCTGCCTGGAAAATTTGCATTATGGCAGTTGCAGGCACACACTGTGTTATTTCTAATTCATTTGAGTTCCCTTCCTTGGGTTACATGGCAATTATACTGGCTCTCTGGCTGTCAGTAGTACATGACACCACTGCCATTGCATCTGCTTAGCAGTTATTTTAGTCTCTGTTCACTCCAGAGGTTACACATTTGCTTTCTTCAGAAAAATACACCTAACGTGGCTTATTCATTATGCCATCCCCTCTGCCGCCTCCTCTGCTGAACAACAGAGGAAAAGCTGAGCAGAGGAGTTGGATTTGTTGCTCCCACAACCCTGGCTGTAAGAGCTCTGGGGCATGTGTGGCGAGGAGCAGGCAAGAGTGAGACAGGGAGTGCCCAGGTGTCTGCTGCAGCTGAAAGGGACACGTGGGAGCCCTCCTGCTACCGAGGGGAACAGTCCTGGTACTCCCTAAAAAGCCTCCTGTGGCAGCGCATAACACTGGTGCGTGATGGCTGTTCTTTCTTTCTCATCATCCCTTCCCATTGCTTCTGCTTCTCTGAAGATGTGTTTCTATTTAAAGAGTTAATTACCGCTGCATTGTCTTGTCTGGTGTCGTTATGTCACCCTGCAGTGGGTTTAGGGCTGGTGTGGCAGATCCCAGGGTGCACAAAGGAGAGCAGGGTTTCTCTGAGGTCTCAATCTCAGCTGCTTCTCTAACAGGGAGGTTGGAGAGCAGAGCCTGGCTCGTGAGACATCTTTGTTCTGTTGTAAGCTTGGCAGGATTGAGTTCTTACTTTTTCAGGTAAATTACTGGTTGTAATGTAGCTTTGGTCTAATTAAATGAAGCCCTGTTTACCTAAGTAAAAGCAGGCACCCTCACACAGGCAATGCCTGCGCTGTCTTTGATGGTGAGCAGGTGGTGCAAAATGGCTCAAGGCCAGCTCCTGAGCCCCTGCTCAGGTGAAACTCTGCAAAATGAGGAGGTCAGATAGATACAGAGGTGTTGCTCACCATTACCTGGTTTGCTGTGGTAAAAGGCATCTTTTTGTTGTGTTTGTCTGCTCTCTTTGCAGGGCAGGTAAAGCACATTGCTTACCCAGCTTCAAGGATGCACCTTTTGGGCAGTGAAGACAGCTGGCTCGGTGCCTCCAGCAGAAAGATGGAACAGGATTTGCTTAGTCATTTCTTCCACATTATGAGACTGATTCTTCTCGCTTGGAAAGTGAAAAATGTTTTTTTTTCCAGTGGGAATTGAATCAGACTCTTTAAGTGCTTCTTAGTAGAAAAATCTATGAAAGTAATGGGTTGCATGAAAACCAGCCTGGAACGGAGAAAGTACAGAATGAGGAAGGGAGAACTTATATATGATGTTGTTTCTCTAACTTGTTTTGGAACTGGTCAGGAAACTTGTTCTTTTTTGCTTTTTTTCATTTTTTTTCTTTCTCTTGGGAACTGGAAAAAAAAATCCAGTGTGTTTAACCAGACAGGAGAACTGCAACAATAGTGAATAGTGTCATTAGTGACTGCCAAAAAAACCACCCCAATTATTTGTCACTCAAGCATAAATTTCCCACTGAATTTCAGATTGATGGCAATTAGTAAACAGAAAATCTCACTGGCAGTTAACAAACAGGAAAGAAAATGAACACTGCATGTCAGACCACTTTCTTCCATCGCACTCCTTATCCATGTTTTCTAATTTCATCCCTGATTTAAGCACGCAGCAGGTTTTTATCTGTTAATTAATGGGTACTTCAATATTTTACAACTCTACTTCCTCTGAGCTGTTAACTAAAAAATCAAACTGTCTGGCCTTTTTTAGGTCCTCAGTCAACTGGTCACAAGCCTGGAGTACAACTGGTCATATCCTACGAGAACACCCGTCTGACAATAATGCTGAAACACATGAGGAACATCGTGAGTATTTTTACCAGAATGTATTAACTCGTTAGTCCTCACATTTGCAGAGTACTGTGAAAACATTAATCTTCAAACAGCCTTTCTGGGATAACTAATTTCAGCTCAAGGTAATGACGGTGCTGTTCTGTCGTGATTTAGCAACTGCTTTTTTTCCTTTGAGCTCACTCAGTATAGTTACAGGTGTGAGACAGATACAGAAACTGGGTTTCCTTAATGGCTGGTAATGGTCTTTTCCAAGAAAACAAATTTTGATACTGTTTTGGCCCTCTCCACTGACACATTTTGATGGCAGTCAGACATAAGGCATCATGCAGCAGCATGTCAGCCTGGCACTATGGATTGATTATTATGCAGACATTTCTTTCTAGTCCAGCATGACTGTCTATGAAGAGGGGAGAGCTCAGCAGAGGGAGCAGTGGTGTGTTTTAAGGAGCAATGTCGTTTGGAGGCGTGATGCTCAGCTTTGTAACACACTGTCAGGAGGCTGAGTGGTAAATGTTGAATGTTCCTGGAGCCAGGCTATGGGAGGGGAAGCTGGCAGTGCTCCTGCAGCACAAGGCAGGTGGAATTGGCTGCTGAGGGTGACTTCAGAGATGGAGTTGGGGCTGTGTGTGATCTCTCACAGGAGGAGTGTGTCAGCTGCCCCTTAATGAATTCCATGCCTAGATGTGCTCTTGAATTCCCATGGCTCATGTCTCAAGAAATGGCTGTGGCAGGAGAGCCTTTATTTGTTTAGCTGGGGGATTAGAGCATTTATTAACTATTGTGGGTTCTCTATGCCACCTCCATCCCAAACTGGATTGCAATCCCTTCTCTTAAATGGGGCCAAACTGAGGGGCTTATGTGAGCACCAGCCAGTGATAAAATGAGGTTGATTTTTTAATTAGTGGTATGAGACACGTGAGGCTTACATAGCTCTGACTGTTCTCTGCTGGACACTCTGGCTTCTCATTTGCAATTCAAGCATCTCCATTCTGGTCTATAACATTCAATACATCTCTGTCCTGAGACTTGTTTTCTGTGCCACTTTGACAGGTGAGATCAGCCTCTGTTGACAGGTCCAATTTATACAAACTTTAGCTTCAGGATGTAGCACAAGACTCTCTATTTTTTCTGTTGAGCTTTTTAAATCCAGCTGACTTCGATAAAGTTCTGATAAAGTTCTAATTGGTGGGAGGGGCATATTCAACTGATTGCCATGCTGATGTTGTCATTGAGAGTTCAAGCAGATGTGGAAATACACACAAACAGTTTGCAGGTGTTGGAATTAGTCTTTCTTTCTCCTTGTTTCCATCCTTTTAAGTGTGTAGGCTCCTAACTGTGTTCTTAGGAAGTTCCAGCCATTTAATTAAATGAAAGTAAATTACAGCCTAGATAGCTGTGTAGTGCAAGCATAAAATCCAGGGTTCAGTTCATTATGGAAAGGGACAGTAAAACCTGAAGTTACTGTGCTGCTTTGGAAAGTAGGTAACTTAAATCCATTTTAGTGAGTTTGCAGAGAAGTGGTAGGAGTCCCATTCAGCAAGACTAACAATGATTCATGGCTTGAAAATAAGGTCATTGTTTTGGCAGCCTAACGTAGGCAATCATGCTTTTAAATCCTGGTCTTCCAATTCCTTCCTTCCACCTGGCCATCCATCCGTTGTCATCTGATGTGAAATATGAAATAGTAGTGCTTCAGGATACTGCCTTCAGACCAGTAACCTACAATAGGAAGGTTCTTTATCCCATTAGTAATCTTCTCAGCTTCCCAGTCATATAAATCAATCTTTCTGATGTGCTCTCTTTTCTTTTTCCTTTCCTTTCCTCTTCTTTTTGTGGTTGAGCTGAACAGGGATTTTAAAAGTATGCCAAGATCATATCTTATTCAAGACATGTTAAAGCTATTTCAGGTATATTCAGTCTTTTGCAGAGTCTCACTAATTATACTTTAGAGGTTCATCTGTGCAGAGATTACTTTGCTATCTTGTTTTGTTTCATAATTTATAGTAAATAATTTTTGTTCTGCTCTTCCCTATTTATCTCTATAAAGAGATTTTATGATGTGTTCAGATGTGAAAATAATTGTGGTAGGCCAAATTAATCCCAAATGTAGCTTCACAGAACTGACAGGAATTGTGATAGAGACTTTTGATCCATGTAAATAAAATTGATTTAGTATTTGTGTGGGTTTATTTCTAGGAGTTTTAATAGGAGACCTAGATCGTGCTGTGCACATCCTATATTGATATACAATGCACAAGAGACTCCCTAGGGAGCTGGTATTTTTTATAGCCACTCTCAGGTGTCACACTTGTTCTTTAAAGGAGGAAGCCAAAAGACTGCAGTGCTATAACTTTGCAGGAATTTTTCCTGAAAGAAATTTCCCCATTCATGTGGGATATCATAGAGAAAAAGTCTGTAGCAGTGGAGAGAGCACTGGTGTGGTGCAGCCCTAGCAGAGGACTGTCTGATGTGGGGGCATGCATGGACGCCACAGTGCAGCCCCTTTGGATGTGGTGCATCCACATGTGCCAGATTTGCTGCAGATGTACAACTCTCACCCCTAAATCAGCTGCAGAGAGCCCTGTCCTTCAGCACTGCAACATTTCAGACGTGTTAAAAAAGCCAGTCCTGCTTGAAGAAAACTCTATCAAAAATTCTGCGAAGACAAACAACAGAGAACAGCCTTATGGATTTTGTGACTGGAAAGGACCATTAATCTAATCTAACCTTCTGTAAAGAAAAAGCTATATTTTTTCACTAAGGAAATACTTGCAGCCAAGGAAACTGTTTGAACACAGAGATGTTAAGACTGGTTGTTAATGTTTGCCTACAGTTTTAGGCTGTGGGTGCACAATGAAGACAAGTTCTGTTAAACAGATATTTTTAAGATACTAAAAATGTTTCAGTCTCAAGATTTCCCTCAGCAATTCATAGTTTCATTTGAATCCTGAGATTCTGTAAGTCAGGTGGCTCACTTCTTCTACTTATGATTTGAATGGCCTCTCCATGACTGCTGAGGAAAATAACTTTAAATCCAATTTTCAAATATGCAATTTTCCAAACACATATATTACATAACTTGAAGTCAGCCTCTTGGGGCACTGCTCGCTCCTCTCAAATGTAGACAGTGCAACTCTGGGCACCTTATGCATAGGGACTACAGGCAGTATTGCCTTAATAAAGTGAAGCTGGCGCTGAAGGAAATATTTGTGTAGGGATAAAAACCTTTGAGGCCTGGAGAGTTTGCGTCTGGAATCATGGAGGGTATGGCAGATGGAGGGGTGAGACAGTGCAGGTTTATTCTGTAAAAACAATAGTGCACTACCTGGCAAAGTGCACTAAGTGGTCTTAGGAGGAATATAAAGGAGCCCCAGGAGAGGTTTGTTTTGGCATCTGAAAGGATTTGTTACCTTAGAACAAGAGTAGTCCAATTGTGAGAGCACGGTACCCAGAAAAGAAGCAGTAGGCTGGAACAGGAGCACAGGGGGAATGATGCTGTACCTTAAAAATGTAGATCAGTGCAGATGTGGAGATGGATTTATGAAAATTGAAAGGCATGTAGGTTTTGAACTTAAAATGTTCACATCCAGTTCTGTTCACCCGTATTAACCAACACAGAGGATGGGGGATACCAAGAGCACACCAGGTGTCACACAGGGCTGACTATGGGCTGGTTTAGTTCCCCACAGCCAGAAACAGCCAGGCTGCCTACTGGTACACTGCTGGGCTTGCTCACTCCTCAAAAAAATGCCAGAGGCAACAGGAATAGCCATTGCTGACATCCAGAAAGGGGTTTCTGAAATATTTCCTGGCCTGCTTCATGGAGAAGCAAAGGGAACAGCAGTTCAGCATTGGCTCAGGAGGAAGCCTGCTTTTTCCACTAACTTCATTGCCATGACTGCAGGCATGCCCTGTTTTCCTAGATAAGGAGCTAAACTTTCAATCCTCACTGCTAAACATTTTTGTCCATTACTTCTTGTGGACAGAGTAACTCCTCGGGGTAGAGGGGAAGAGAAACAAAGCCAAGTTATCCTGAACCTCATGCCAATAAATGTAAAATGTTACTAGAATTCAGAAAAGCATGCGTGGGCGATGAATTCACAACCAATTTTACAGGGGGAAAATTTGCTGGAAGAAAAATAAACTCCTACAGTTCTTTGCAAAAGTACTTCCAGCTTTCCTTTTATAAAAGCTCTGAAGCTGTCATGTACCACTCCTGGTGATTAATGATTCTGGGATAGCTGATATGTGGGTGACAAATTCGTAATCAGCTTTAGGCTTACACAGACATCCAGCCTCTTTCCATTTCGTGTCCTACGCCATGCGAGTACAAATCGCTTCCAAAAATGCTTGTGAGATGCGATGGCTGAAATGTGTTGGGGAGAAAAGTGGGAGCCAATCTTTCCCAAATCCAGAGGGATGAAATCTAAGCCTGCAGCACAGGGCTATAGGGATGTTCCCATCTACAGTACAGGTAGATGCTCTGCTGCCTTTGCAGGGTTTTGTCTCAGCTTGAGCTGGGAAATGGTTGGGAATCTTTGTTCAGTCTTAGTTGGTTCCATTGTTCCTCTCATGGGCTCATTAACTTTTACAATTTAGGACAATTATTGTATAGATTTAAATGGAAAAGATATACTACCTGCCAACAATTCAGTGCCTGCTAGTTAAATAAAAAGCCACATTATTCTTTCAGAATATTATGAATGTGTGCTGCTTTCCTTACTGCAGCCCATGCATCAGCCAACACAGATTACAATGGATGTGCACAGGTAGGCAAGGCAGGAATAGAAAACAAGTGAAAAAAAAAAAATCACTTTGAGCTCAACAAAGTTATCCAGAGAGTATCAGTGACAAAATTAAATCAGCAGCTTGGCTGTTGGAGGGAGGTAACACACTCAGATGAAGTTCTCCTTAGAGTGACACAGGAAAACTAAATAAAAAGCCATGGGAAGAAAGCTCTTGTACTAACTCTAGCTAATAAAGTATTTGGATTTAATTTTATATTCATAGAAATTTCTTTTGCTTTTAAAGTGAAAGGAAATTAGCTCAGATAAGCTGTGCTCTCCTTTAGAGTGAAAATTAGCTGAACACCTCTAAACAAAGGGTACTACAACTCAGCAGTAGTTTAAATTGGAAAGAGATGAGGTCTGTTCTTGTGGCACAGGGATTACTGTTGGATTCAAACATATTTGTTATGAAAGGTGCTTGACAAATATGTTGTACAGAAAGTTCTGTTATTATTTCTTGTTAAACCCTTTAATCTGTCACAGTCACAGTACTGCCTCAGCTCTAAATTCTAACTGCTCATTTTTAAATAAGTAATTCCCTACATAGCTGATATGTGTTGAATAAGAAAAAAACCAAACAAACAAACAAAAACAAAACAAAAAAAAAAAAAAAAACAAAAAAAAACCAAAAAACAAACAGTGAGCTCTGTTTAATAATATGAGTGATCTGGGAGATGAAGGTGAACAAAAATTAAATTTGCCACTGGTTGCAAATGAAGAAAACATTAAAAATAGTAGTGCGGACAGAGCAAGATCGAGAGAATAAAAGTAATTTCCAGAACCCTACAACCAGCTTGGACAAATGAAAAATATTTCCTTGGGGAGGGAGAGATCTATGTCCCACAGTAATGTGAAGATAAAACAAGCACATGGTGAGGCATGAGGTTGCTACAGGAGATGCCAATGAGAAAGGCCAGATCCTGGTGTCGTGGGGCAGAAATGAAATAGTTCATCTTTAGAAGGCTTTCATAGTAAACTGTTTCTCTCAGGATGTTTTTTTAACTGGAATACAAGTTCAAAGAACAGTTCTCAGTAGGGTTGCTGGGGAGTGATTGATTCTTCAGGAGTGATTTATTGTTACTAAAACTTAGTTAAGAACAGACTAACAAGGACACGAGTCAATTGTGCAAATATTTAAGGGAGAAGCCAGGAAGGTTCAAGAGGAATTATTTAGAACATTGAGCAAGAGCGTAAGTAGAAGTAATGAGAGCTAATTAAGGAGCAGAAATTGCACGCCTCATATAATGAACGGCTTTCTTACACAGGGAGGTGGCATGCTGTAGAATAATTGAAAGAAAAGTGCAGGGAGATTGTGCAGTTGGAGAAATTAAAAATAGGCATATACAGGCTTTTGTAGCTAATTAAGACATTGAGAAGAAAAATAGTGCAGAATGAAGACACAGAATGAAGATCACAGTCTCACTGTTTCTTTACACATTTTTATATTTACTTACTCTCTAGGCCCAGGCAAGGAGAGAAAAGAATTTGTATGTGACAAAAAGATAGAAAGAGAACAACAGATTTTGCTTATGTTTCTTTTCTCAAAGGCTAATTTTCTTTCCTGCCCTCTAACAGGTGGCATTGCTCTTAATCCTGAGGGATTTCAAAAGGAAAGTGAAATGGAGATTTGTCTTAAGCATTTGTTCTCCTTTGTACTTTATTCAAAAGAAGAAATTCTGGGATCTGTGCTTCTAAGGGTCAAAACAAGATCATTCTTATTTCAGCCAGTGTCATAGACTCTGTGACTAAATATTCATCTGAAAATCAAGTGTTCCAAGCACAACAATAATTCAGGGTTGAAAGCAACAGAATTTAGTTTCTTTATGGGCTTGGTGGTAATTCTGAAATAAAAGCTTCAGAGACTTGTTCATGAAGTCTGATTTCTGCATTCTGCACCCTGCACTGACATTGCTTATCCACAGGATAATAGAGTTTTAAAGCATCACTGAAGCTTGATTTCTCTCATCTATGCAAAAAAAAATAAAATAAAAATAAAACAAACAGTGGAGTTAATTGACTTAAAGATGGTAATGCAGCATGTGGTTCAGAAATCTAGAACGTTACTTTTTCTTTCAGAAAAAAACTTCTATGTGATTCTCACTCAAATCTTTTACTGGGAGTGGTACACTTATTCAATACATTCACACTTCTTTGCATTATTTTTTCAGCCTTGGTAACTTTGTTATGCCCACATGGTGCTGTGTGGAGCACACAGTAATCAAGTCCTGAGCACTGGTGAAGGGTGAGAGGTGGAATTAAGCTCTGGGTGGGTTGGGTACAGACACAACGTGTTCTATGATGTCTTTTTCTTTGTTGCTTGTTCAGAGACAGTAATAAACACACACAAAGTTGTGTCATTGCTTGCTGGAGCTAAATTCTAGCCCTCCTTGCCTGCTGCTGATGGTCTGTAAAAGGCAGGAGCCTGTTTTACATGACAGTTACAGACCTGTGGTTGTACAGACTTTTCCCCATTCCATTTGGGATTGTGTCTGTCCTGATACACAACTCCTTCTGGACCATTAGGACAATATATTATTCTTTTTTAATGGGGCATCAGAGATACATCTCAGTGCATTTCTTCAACTTTCTGGTTTCAGAGCATTATAGAAATAAGGGCTTGGGAGAGAAACCCTTGTAACCTGCTGGGTATCCTAGGCCATCGTTCATTTTATTTACTTCATTTGAGCAGAGGTTGACTGAAGCAGATCAGAAGAATTTCACATAATTCTTAGAAAGCCCTGAGTCTTTTGGGATCCAGTCTGTTTCCTAGAACTCTCTCCTTATAAAAAAAACCAAAACCAAACCAAAACCAAACAAAAAAACCCACAAATTTGGTTTTTAAAAATATTTAACAAATAATTCCTGTTCATGTTGAAAATCCCACTGTCTCTCTGCCTTGGGCTCAGTGTGAAACTGAGATGCTTACAGATGTGATGTGCTGAAATCACATTTCCATCTCATTGTGATGGATCAGCTGCGTGACCACAACTGCTTTGAATACCATGAATTATCTTGCCTGACCTCCAGTGACTGCTCCAGAATGGTCCATTCTCCCATAAAGTCCAATTTCCAGCTCCATACACACCTTTTGTCACTTGTCATGACACAAATCAGCAGTATCTATCTCAGCTGGGCCAGCCACCACTGTGGGGGCAATTTAACCAGGAGATGTCCACAATATGAGGGGGTGAATCTCTTGCTGGTCTCCCTCCTTGACAGGGTTCTTTTTTCCCATTTGACAGCTAGGACACCTTGGAAAGTGTTGGTTGTTGGTTTACTCTTCAGAAATTTTGTGTCTCAGGACAGCTCTTACCCTTTCTATGCCAGCACGGTTGTCCCCCTCAGGAATGCTGCACAACCAGCTGTTACAGCCAGGCTGCTCCAGTCCTGGCTGCTCTGCTACAGGCAGGTTGATGAGGATGCTGAAGGTGTTGGACATAAGCTATATTTGGATATTCAAATCAATAATGTGGATAGAGCATCTTTACATTTTTAGCATGGTAAATGACAAAGCCATCTGGAGGCTTGCTCCACGGACACTGCGAGATTTCTGAAAGGTAGAAAATGCCTGCTCAAAAAAATGCTTTCCAGAATTTTCCTGTCAGCAAAATATTTTTATTGCCCTGCATTAACTTGAGATAAATGCAATTTCTTCTTTGGTTGCCTTGCCACTGATGCCCACAGCAGTGATATCTGTCAGATATTCTGTCTTTATGTACATACCCAGATGACCCAAAAAATTTGCATCAGAAAATGTAATACAATAAAACTGCTGTTGAAGAGAAGCAGTTAAATATTTTCAAATTTTTAGTGAAAAAAAGCAGGGTTTTTGGGAAAAAAAATTACATATGTCTGCAGTCACTTTTGGCCAGTTGCTTTCCTGCTTTGTCTTGCCAATAGCACACAGTGCAGGGTGCACCACAGTGATAGAGTGGATTATCTTCATTTGTAATTATTATTTAATTACTGCAAATGGGATTTTATTTTTAATTTTTTTGAAGCAACATGAGGATATTTTGTGAGAGGAAAATGAAAAGCTCAGTAGCAGAGTAGAACAGAGGTGTTCATGCTTTGGGATATGCAGAGTTCAAAGGAAGAACAAGGAAGGGTTTTCGATACCACATTAGGATTTGGGAAGCAAAAATACAACCGCCTGTTCACATGGCAATCCCATTTTTCCTGAACTTTATGTATCATTAATCTGCTTTTGAAGGAACCTCTTGCTTTGTCATACTGATTTCTCAGCTCTTTCAGCTCAGAAGCAGCCCAGGGGACGTTCTCTTTTTTCCTGAGGCAGAGGCTGGATTTGCTAATTAAGCTGCAGCTTTGCAAAACAGGGTTTAGCCTTCCTCTGCTGAGTTACACAGTGACTCGGAGGAAGTGAAAGACAGCACCAGGGATGGCTCTTCCACGTTCCTCACTAGTTTTAATTTAGTCTAGAGGCAGCCAGTAATTTACAAAGGTTACTGCAGTGCAAGGATGATTTCTCCTTTGGGTTTTTTTTCTAATCCTCCTTTATTGGATAATAATCAAATCCACCTAATGTCTACACATACTATATAGACATTTTGTTTTGTTGAAGGTTTTTCCTAACCACTTACTAGATTGGTTTGATTTTGAAAGGGGTACAGATATCTCAATATTAAAAATTAAGGAATATTTTGTAGTCCTTTCTTCATTATGTAAATAAATTCTCACAGCAGTGTATGTAAGACAAGAACATAAAGATGGTAAAGGATAGGAAGACTTACAGAACTACTGGACAAAGTGAATTATTTTTATTTGGGGGCAGTAGTTGAAATGGGAGTCTTTCTAAAGCCTACATTTTTATTTTTTTTTTTTTCATTGAAGAAAAGGAAGAGAGAAACTGAGGTTTAAAAATGTTGAGGAAATTACTTTTGGGGGGAAGAAAAGTGGTTATTTATAGAGGAGGAAAGATGTCACTAGTTAATACAACTTAGTTGATCATTAGTTTTTACTGTCAAGATTGTTGGAAATGAAAAATGAGAAAAAGAGAACAGCAGCTGGAACTATCAAATGTTCAGGAGCCATCAATCTGTTCCACTCTAGGACAAAAGGTGATCTGCATGTCTAACACTTAACAGAAACTGATGCCATGATTTAAATCTGAGGCAAAAGTCACCTAGAAAGAAAACTTTATGTCATTTAGGAAGACGTGAGTTTTAAAAAGTTTTACAATTATCCTTAAAATAAATATTTTAAAAATCATAAAACTTTCCTTAAAATTCATGGCCCAATATTCATATTGGATGCTAAATCACTAAATAGTTGACTACATGGCAAATTTTGAAGTAGTTATGCCTATAGTAATGCTAACAAAGAATCCTTGTGTTAGGAGAGTTGTGGATCATTAGTAATGATCAGGGGAGAAAAGTCATTAGGATAACATATTTCTTGTGGAAAAATTAATTGAATTTCATCCATTATATTTCCCAGCTACAGCTACTATATTTAAAATTAAATTACACAGCATGTAACCTATCTGTGTGGGTTTCTGCAAGCAAATATCAACTTTTTTTTTGTTTCAGAAAATAAAATTGGAGTGGAAAATGGAACACAGTCACAACAGATACAGGCTGTGTATTTTAGGTTTTCTGTATTGAATTAGAGATGTGGAAAGAAGTAAATCCAGTGTGTTATTTTCTCTCCCTCATTCCCCCTCATTCTTATATATTTTCATCACCTTTTGCCTGTAGCATTTCCAAAATAAATTCCTTTTTTAACATAAATACAGACAGTTGTAACTGAGTTCCTTAAAAACATCAGTCATTATCAAGGTCAAATAGGCTGGTCATTCTCTGAGAAAATTGCTCAATCGTCACTTGGTTGTACTTGAAGAAAGCAAATATAATCAGTTTCTAAATTCAATTTGAGTCAGCTTCTAAATTCAAATTTTTTTATTGCCAGATCAAAATCACTGAGGGTTTTTGTGGGGTTTTTTTTTGTTCCTAGGCATATCAAGGGAACCTATGGCATTTCTGTTGGGAGTTTGTTTTTTCACCTTTACAGCCTTAAAATTTTTATAGCTTGGATTTATTTGCAAGCATACACAATAAAATATTTAAGACAGTAATTTAAATTGGGAGTAACTTCTTCTGAAGGAAGTAAAAATCCTTTCTTTTTGAGTTAATGAAATGACTACAGAATTAAACACAAATAGAATTCAATCTAAAACTTTAGGGTTTTTCCATTTGCTTGATCACAAGTGCATTCATGCTATAAAGGTTTTGCAGAGTAAAGTACTAAATGGCATTTCCAAGGTACCCTTTGATTTTCTTTCAGACCCGGACTATGGACAGAAATCAGTGATTTTTTTTATCCTTTAATAATAACAAAGAGGAAGTTTGCTTGATTTCAGAACTACTCATAAGCCTGCTAGAAATCTCACTCTGTTTTTATAATGAGCTCACCAGAACAGATATTCTTGGGTGCAAAGAGAGAAATTTCACCTGAATATGAGGAAGAGTTTACTGTGTGGGTGACCACACACTGGAACAGACTGCCCAGAGAGGGTGCAGAGTCTCCCTCACCGGAGATGTTCCAGAACCATCTGGATGCAATGCAGGGCCGTGTGCTCTGGAATGACCCTGCTGGAGCAGGGAGGTGGGACCAGATGAGCCAGTGTGGGCCCTTCAACCTGACCTCATCTGGGATTCTGTGGTTTTGGTCAGGTATTCCTCACGTTTACCTAAATTTATAAATAAGCCACTGCAGGCTGAGTTAGAAGTGAAAGGACAATCCAGGGAAGTTGCTTATTAATGTGATACTGTAATATGACAGGAGTCATAATCTTTAGTAAGAAAAATATTTCTGATGTTTCCTCCATTTTTCTTTTATCCTCCTTTCTCCTTTATTTCAATGTTCAACTCAGATACGAAACCCTGGGAAAGGACTAGTTTGCCCAAAACTTGGGGTTTTTTTTGCCTGCTGTGTCAGGTGTCTTAATAATTATTTGAATTTTTAGTGTGTGGTGGGACAGAGTCTTTTCAGCAGTTGGAGTCCTTCATTAGATGGATTGTGTCATGTCAGGAGTCAGGGGAGGGCAGCTGAGAAGTGGAACATGTGATGCAGCTGGCAGAGTGCTCAGCTGAAGCTTTCTCAATTGTTTGATGGCATAACAGTGCCACTGCAGATGGAGAATTGGGACAATAGTGGGATTTGGAGTGGCCTGTTTGTCTTTCCTCAGCAATGGCAGATGAAGGGGGGAAATGTCACCTGTAAAGTGGGGGAGAAAAAAACAATAATTAGAACTACAGTCTACTTGGAATTCAGGTGGCTGCACATCCAATTACCTCTAACAGTCTAACTGCTGATTGCTACCATCCATGAAAAGTGGTTTTATTTCTGAAATATCCCAGAGTAACAGCTCTGCCCTTGAGTTTTCCCATCTGAATCACTAAAATATTCTCTTTTTTAATTTCCTCTCTTGACCCTCTCTTCCCACTCATCTCTTTCAACATGTATTTAGCTACATTGAAAGGGATAGTAAGGAAGTAGTTTCCAGTCCATCTCATACAGCCAAAACACTGCTGCAAAGTGCCTTCCTTAAATTTTGGGAGGAATCAGCTGACAGAGGAAGGTTAGTTGGCTGAAGGCAAGGTAACATGACAAAGAGCAGCTCAAAGCCACAGTGACACTTTTACCTGACTTCTTTTAATTAATTGCATCTGCTTCTGGACACCTAGGTCCTGTTAAACAATCACAGAGCAATCAGCTTGGATTCTTGCCCTAGCAGGTGAATGTGAGGCTGAGCCTGTTTCCAATTCAGATAACACTCCATGATCTGTGCCTTTGCTGCTTGAGGTGCTGAGTGAGGCACAGCAGTTGTGACAACCCCCTGTCCTGTCTGGGCAGCTCAGAGGGGCAGCAGCACAGGACAGGTGCAGCCACGTTACCTTTGGAGCCTGTCACCTCAGCCTGGTTCCTTCCTTTGTCTGAAACAACTAAAACAAGTTGACCTTTAAGTTACAGTGATGTTTACCCATTCATTCAGAAGGAAAGAGCTTGATTATACTTAGGATTGTGGTTGTTTGGACTGGTACTTAAGGCTGCATTTCATTCTCCCACCTGATTTTTAAGAGATGCTCAATTTACTGTTACTTGTAATCCTCAATCGAAGTTGTAGTACAGTCCTAGATCAACAGAGATGGGCTTTCAAATGGACAGCATAAATTATAATTCCTGCATTAGCAATGTGGCACCCTGTCCTAGGAAAACACCCATTAGTTCCATTGCCCTTTAATGGCTCTCTTATGGTGGCCATTGAATCCCATCTATCTAAATCCCACGGGTATTTTAAATCAGATGTACTTTGGGGAACTTAGCAATAGTAATATTAATCACTGCCATAGTGCTGACAATATGTAATGGTTTGAGTGGGGCATCCTTTGATGCTGTGTGGTGTTAATGATAGCAATGATGAGCTTTGCAGTTGACCACCTCATTTGCCTTGAAGGATCATTTCAGATAACAAAAACCAGAGGTTTGTTGTGCAAGAACTGGTTGTTCACACACACAAGCACTGTTTTCCTTCCCAATAGAGAAGTTATTTATTGCTAGGAGATAGCAGTTTCCTCTATCCCAGGGATATGTTGTTGATAGTGTTGTAGAAAGCCCCATATTTCCAGACACATATGGTGAATAATCAAAATCTGAGCAATTACTTCATTCTAAGCCAGGTGTAAAATTACAATGGGAGATATAAATGCAAGTGCCTGTATAATCCTCTGGGTTCATTGCTTCCAAATTTTTTAGATCTCTTCTTTTTGCCTGTATTCTTGTTTGCATGCTGTCCCTGGATTGCCTGGGAGCTGGCAGGTGAACTTACTGTCTAAAATGCTGGTTATGTGGTTAAAATTACTGATATTTTGATACACCCCATCTTGTGCTTTCTGATTGTATACTGTGTAACCAACACAAGGGTTTGTGCTTAATTATAAGCCAAGCATTAAGTGACATGTGCTGGCAGGATGCCTGCTCCAAAGCTTTCTATTATTATGTTTCTTGTGTGCTCTTTTGAAGCCTCAAGTAATACAACGTGTTTTCTAAGTAATTGTTATGCTGCTTTAGGAATAACTTTACAGCTCCTCAGAAGTTACCAAAAAACTCTCCGCCCACCAGCACCGGCTGATGACTGAGCCTGGTTAATAGATTTTCTCTGATCTCGAGTTGCTACCCTATAAGATGGAATATCTGGAATATTGTTCAGTAACCTGAACTGGAAAATTAAAGAGAGATTGCAGCTATGTGATGGGTGAGATCAGAATGGCTGTTGTAAGAATCCTGTTCTGCCCATATTGCTGCAGGAAATGCTCCTGGCTCTACTACAGTAATATGCTTTGTGAAACACCCTTAGGAACAATCAGTTCTCCCCAATATCAGCATTGGTACTTAGGGGCTAAAATCAATAGGAGCTTACTGTCTAAAATCCAGTTTCTATGCATTGCTCTGGAAAGTGGAAGGGCTGGACTGTGTATCAGATTAAGATGAGTTAGAGTAGATTGAGGCTTAAGAGTTTTTCCATCAGAATGTAAAATATTAAAGATAGACAATTATACTTTGTCTTTGTATTATTTAATTTTTATTTTCCTGATTCCATTTTAAGCTGAATTCTAATAATTTGTGTTATTCCACTAGCTCTCCAATTTAGCCCAGAGAATTCTGAGAATGTAACATGTTTTCTGTGTCTGCTAAAATCCCAGATTTCATTTGGTACTTTTTGTTTGTTTTCTTTGCTAGAACATGGGCATTCATATTTATGACCTTCTTTTTTTCCAGCACCTCCCAGATGGCTCTGCCCCAAGTGCACACGCTGAATTTTATCTTCTGCCAGATCCTTATGAGGTCAGTCGAAGGAAAACAAGAACAGCTCCAAAGGGCTCTGACCCTACTTACAATGAACTTGTAAGTACCGTTCACTTTCTTCACCATTTCTTATTTCACGGAATCACAGAATGAGTCAGGCTGGAAGGGACCACAGTGGTCATCTCATCCGACCTCCCTGCTCCAGCAGGGCCATCCTAGAGCAGAGGGTACAGGATTGTGTCCAGATGGTTCTGGAATATCTCCTGTAAGGGAGACTCCACACCCTCTTGGACAATCTGTTCAGTGCTCAGTCCTGCACAGGAAGGTTCTTCCTCACAGTCAGGTGAAACTTCCTGGGCATCAGTTTCTGCTGTTGCTTCTTGTCCCATTGCTGGGCCCCGAGGAGCAGAGTCTGGTACATTCCCTGACCCCGTACTGTGGACACTGATGGATATGGATGAAGTCCCCTCTCAGCTGTCTCTTCTCCAGGGTGAACATGCCCAGCTCACTCCGCTTTTCCTCACGGGAGAGATGCTCCAGTCCTCTCACCATCTCCATAGCCCTTCACTGGACTCACTCCAAAGATTCCCTGCTTTTCTTTATCTGGTGAGCCCAGAACTGAACGCAGCACTCCACATGTGCCTCACTAGGGCTGAGTAGAGAGGCAGGATCACCTCCCTGAACCTGCTGTCAATGCTTTTCCTAATGCACGCCAGGATCCTTTCTTGGCCACAAGGGCACTGGTGGCTCGTGGACCACCAGGACTCCCAGGTCCTTCTCTGCAGAGCTCCTTCCTAGCAGGTCACCCCCAGCTTATTTGATTTGCTTTGCCCACTCTTGAAATAAAATAACAATACAGCATTTTTAGAGCTGTTGCAATGAGGATGATCAAAAAGAAGGAATGTATCATAAGCTGAACCACAAATGGGGACAACTGTCTGCTTTTCATCTTTCTCAGAAGTGGAACTGTGTCTTTTGTGTCTCTCTCTTCAGGAAAGCAGCTGGATTTTTCACAGTGCTCTGTCTTAGACCATAACCACAGTTACATGTTAGCCAAATGAGACCAAGCATCATTGCACCATAACCCAGTTAGTTCTGAATGCAGGTTTGCACAATAGCATGAAAAGCATTAATTGAATGGCTGCTGTTATTCAAATTAACATTTGGAAATTGGTTGTCATTGTCCTAAATGATAACACAAGAATAAATAGCCAGGTTCTTTTCATGTTAAAATGCCATAAGTTCACAGCTATATATGATTATTTCAAACACTGCTGAAGTGCTCATGCCTCTGGGGTGAAAAGAAGCATTTGTATGGAGAAACATTCACGGCAGAATGGGAAGTGTTCGTTTGTAAGGGCAGATGAGATTGAAACAGTAGGTGGGATTGAAGATTATAATTATTGCATGTAACAAATCTCCTAAAGATCTCAAAGCAATTTACAAATGCTCTTTCAGCAGGCTATAAAGTAGAAGGCATGGAAAATATTACCACTCCACCCTGTTCATAGATAAGATATGATGAAGCTTAGGTTAGTCAGCAGAGTCTGAGTGCTTATCTCCTAGTTTCCCAGTCCTGGAGTTCTAATATTTCTCTTTTCCCACATCTGTTAATTACAAAAGTTGCCTGTTTACACTGATGACTTCCAGCATTCTGTAAGAAGGCTCCCTGAGTAGTATTGCTGCTCGCAGCTGAGACAAATGTCCCTCCCTACAGTACTCCAGTGGAATAACAAGGAACTAGGTTTTATTTTTTGTTCTTTCCTTCTTTTTTTTGCAACAGAATGGAATGAGTCTAATTAATCTGTCTAAAGAAATTCCTTTACAGTCAAAAGATATTTAAAGCAAAGTAACGTAATATGATTATATCATAACATTCATTGTAAGGTATCCAAAATGGACAACAGGTAAGAACCAGCCAGCAACACTGGAAGACAATTACCTTTTGAATCGTTCTTAGATCAATTTGAATGCAAGGAAATCCAAAATCCTGTCTGCAGTCAGTCAGTAGTCACTGGGAGGAGATTTAATTGTGGTTAACGAGTATTTCATTGCCATTAAAAGAAATTCCATGAAAACTTTAATGTCCTTAATCACAACTGAGAGCCTTCTTCACAGATGCTCAATCTTTTTCACTGGGAAGTGCTAATCACAGTGGGGACATATGGTTCCATTGAACTTGGCCATTCCCAACCTGATGCCTGTGCTTTAGCAGCTCTGCTTCTCCATATGTGATGTCATTCTGGATGCATTTTTTGTCCAAGGCTGGTAGACTGAGGCAGAAGTTGCCCCAGGGAAGAAAAACTACTAAAAATATAAGTCAGCTGTCTCCTAAGTTAGTTACTGTCCAAAACACTGTGTACAGAAATGTACTAGCCTTTTTTATGAGTTCATAAGTTTTTATTAAAGCCAAATGGCTGGAAGGAAGCTGTATATTAATTTCTTTCTTTGTTCCAGACTGAAAGAAATCTGAAATGTGCTTCTCTTGGGTATTTTTGATTTTAGTTTTGTACTTCTATTGCTTATGACTGCCTACAGCAAATTATCAACCTTGCAAAAGTGCTTTTTATGTTTGATTTTTACTCATGTGTGAGAGTGAAGATGAGAAAGTCCAGGAGGGCTGACAATAAAATGAGTTACAGAAAATGTTTTGGACTTGCTTTTAGCAAACAAATCCTTCTTTTCTCTTGTGCCTGTATTTGGATTTTGGCATTCACAGCAGTTGATGTTACATTGCATTAAGAAATGGTGGTAGAGAAGAGGAGAAACACAGAAAAATAGAATATAGTGTAAAGAGGAAATGAAGGCAGAGCAGCCCCAGCCAGCCCCACGGAAGGGGAGCAGGGGAGCTGAACCAGGAGCCACGGCCACTCCCTCCAACACCATGCATCAAAGTTATCTTGGATTAATTACCAAATCTAGGAACTGTGCCATGGCTACCTAAGGAGAAGCAACTGTCTCTCATTTGTGATTAATGTGTCATTAGACTCCTGTAGGTCAACAGTGTTTCTCTTTTTGGAGCCAGGAATAGTTAAATTCCAGCCCGAATTGTTCCACTGATTTGCTGCATGGCCACGTATAACTCACCTCCATCTCATCTGTGTAAAAGGCAGGCAAATATTCCCACCACACAATCATTTCAGGATTTAACTGTTCCCAAATTCTGGCAGGTGGCATTTGTTTTATCCACATCCTAATTCAGCCTTCTCCAGACCTTTCTTCTCTGCCTACATCCTGATGATAATGTATACCTTACTCCAGCTGAATTTGCAATACCATTTTAGAAACAGTTTACTGGCATCATTTGAAAACCACCCACTCTGCACTGCAAAGACCTGTCATTGCTCAAAGATTAAAGTCTCTTTTTGGCCAAAGATTGAAAGTTGTTCATTACCTCAGTTCAGTTTCTTAGCATTTACAGCTTATATGTGTAGTTTTTGCTGATTTAAAGCAACAGCTGGTACCGTTAATATATTGGCAAAGAAACAAGGCAGCTTTCTTTGGTAACATTAGCATTGCTTCAGTGTCAGATCACAGATTTATTCTAAATTGTCTTATGCTTACTGTACCTGTCCTTGCTTTTCAGATTTTCTTCATTTCATTTTTATTTTGGTGGGGGAAAGAGAAGCTGTAAAATTTGTAATTCACATACAATTTGTCAAAATAGGCACAGTAAACTTCAAAACCAAAAAGCACCAGGTGCAACTTTCATGACAGCCATTCCAAACTATTACTTCCAAAGGTTTCCAAAGGGAAAAGGGAATTTTAACCCCCTGGTAAGACCTTTCTTGGTGTCCTGTCTGTTGGTGCCTTCTGTGAGGGTCGCTGGTGTCCTGTCCATTCCATGCTCCCCGTGAAACTCCTGCAGTTGCAATGGGAAATACAGAGAGGGCTCATCAGTCCAGCCCACAGAGATCCAAGCTAGAGGGGCTCAGTTTGCCTTTCCTTTTTCTCAGCAGTGCCATAGGTACAACCTGCATTCAGATTCCATGGAAAATCCAAGCAGGCAAATGCCTTTTAGGTAGTTTCAGTTTCCATTCTCCTGAAGTAAGAGAATGTCACTGCGCTTGCTTTTTAAACAGCATAGAGAGATTAAAATTTAATGCATTTTTCCACTGCACCTAAAATAGCAAAAACATTTCCAGCCATACAATTTTTAGATTAAATGTACTTCTCTTAAGAGAGCTTACCTTTCAGGCCTGCACTATCTGAGAGCACTCCTTCACATTTTATCAGCCCACATGCAGTTCACTCAGCAGTTTTTGATAAATGCAGAGACTGAAGCATGGGAATCTGTTCTGAGTGCACCTTATTCTTGTCAGGCTATTGCTCCAGATTGTTTGGGTTTTTTTAAATTCAGAAAATAGACCATTATTATTACCTACTTAATCCTTGTGCATTCTCACAGTATTAAGGTAATTTAAAGGCTATTTTAAAAACCATAGGCCTTGGTAATTTCTTAAGAGATGGTAAACTACTGTCTCATTTATTCTGAGAAGTATCAACAGCACTTCTGGAGCATCAGAAACGTCTAAATGTAGTAAGTTCCACTTGCTAAACTGGGTCCAATCTTTTCCACTTTTCACAGGGAAAATTATGAATACTGATTTTTTTTCTCTCTCAAGCATTGTGCAAGAAAGCTTTTAAATTTATTTACAAATGGTAATCAGATTTCAAGGGCCTAAGCTTGTAATTCTAAGGTAGAATCTCTTTGTATAAACTAGATAAGGTCAAACGTATTTCTGAGGTAAATTCACTAAGTTAAGTGAATTTTGCTCATGGTTAATAGCTTACTATTCTGGATGGAAGTTTAAAGCAATTATCACAAAGTTGGATTAATCATCATCCTGAATGCTGCACTGAAGTGCTTTGCCTGTCAAATAGATTAACAAATTTGTATGGTTTTTTTCTGTTTCACTATATATTATTTCAGATTGTATATGACCAAGTCACAGAGCTCCAAGGCCATGTACTGAAGCTTGTTGTGAAAAGCAAAGGAACATTCGTGGGAGCTGTTAACATTCAACTGAGCAGTGTCCAGCTAAATGAAGAAAAGTGGTATCCACTGGGAAACAGCATCATTTAAATGTTCTCTAAGATGATTCAATTATTTGCCCACTAATGTTTCTCTATCCCATTTCCCACGGTACATTTTGTCTCAGTTGCCATTGAGAATAGGCAGTCATCTGCTGAGCACATATCTTAACCATAAGGCTAGAATTGTTTTAAAGTGCTACCATCTTCCTGCCACAGATTCCTGACACTGTGATTTTAAGGAGTCACATGCTAAGAACTTGTAGCAACGTGCAGAAAGTTCTTATGACAGCAATGAAGGGCTTGGTTTTGTTAATATTAAATAGTACTGTAAAAATACTGAATTCTGTACACATCAATGTGTGGGGCCTCATTCTCTGCCCACTAATTCCACTGACTGTGTTGAAACTGTGTTGAAACAGTGCTGATAATGGTGTAATTTATCATCACTGCACGTGATGAGTTCACCAGAAAACCATGGGATGGTTCCTTGCCGATATATTTCAGATGTCCAGCAAATTTCACATTAAATCTTATCCAATCAATACTTCAGGGTTTTTTTAAGAACTTTAAAGGTTTTGATAAAATGTATCATTTAATCCAGGACATTAATTTGTCAATAAGATATGTCATTGTTTCTTCTATTCTGACATCCAGGAGGCAGATATAACTGGTCTTTTGTGTGAAGAAAGGAGGAGGGAGATGCTAATGTTCATGAATAATGAGAACATATTGAATGTGAGCTTTTGGTGGGGGATTTAAGATCGTGATACCACAGATATTTGTACAGCAGCCTTCCCACATTGCACTTTTACACTGCATAAGGAGTTCCAGTCAATACATGCACTGAATAGACCTCAGGGCTATAAAATATATGTTTATATATTAAATAATGAACATGAATGGTTCCTTTGAATTCACAGATGCTAATTATGAGCGCTGTTTTTCTCTAATTTGAGGAAGCACTAAAGTACATCTTTAAATATTTGGCATGTGAGCAGCCACAGTGAACTGTCCATTATTGCCAAAGCCTTGCAAACACCCATTGACCATGTACATAAACCTTTCCAGGACCAGGGGCACATTCATAAGACACAGGAGATGTGTGGATTTGTGATCTGATCTGCTGTAAATTTTAAGTTACCATATACTGGGCAGATCTGACATTAGTCCTATCAGGTGGAAAAATGGTCAACAGAGGGATAATAATCCCAGAAGTGAAGATAATTGCCTTCTTCTCCCAAAGGACACTCACAAATCAGTATTCAGAATATAAAGTTGTATAAAGCTCCTGAAGTAGGACTAGGAGTCTTAGTTAGGAAATTAAATAAAATGGGGTTTTTCTTAGCATCAAACCAATGGACTTGCTCAGGTTTTATCTGAGAATATTTTCCGCACTCAAACTGGTGTATTAAGCTCCTCCTCAGTAAGGGGAGGTGAGGGGAACTTGGTTTGAATATTGATATTATTAGTCTATTCAGAGCTGTAAGAAACTATGAAATATTTACCACATGCAAGGGATATTGGCTGGCACACAGAATACTATCACTACAAAGATCAGGACACCCAACATTTTATACTGTACGTTCTCCTGGGAAAGGAATCAAGTGCCTCGTCATTCAAACACAGAAAACACATTGAGACCAGCTTACAAAGTTATCAAATTACCTGACCTTACAGTTCAATATTGATTTTAGAGTCTTCTTAATCTACTGTCTCAGTTTTGTTATTAAAAGTGTAATGCAATTTTCTAATAGTGCTATTTCCTGTGACATTTTCAAACCCTTGTTTACCATATGCCCTGATTTTCCATCTTAGAGCAACGTTAAATAAAACAGCATTAGAATAGCAATATATAAAAGGAGCATTACAATATATTATCAGAACTGTCTGCAAACTTAAGCAATATTGTTTGATATTAAAGAAAGAAACTTGTCAATATAACATCCTTTTTTAAAAAAATCATATTTGAGTAACAAATCTGCCATTAGTTGTGTAACTATAGTCTTGTGGAAGGTCAAAAATACTTCAGTTCTATAAGGAAGATGGGAAAATTGTGTTTTATGGGCAAGATCTACACTGATATCTCTGTTAGGCAAGAAGTTGTCCTCATAGATCTTCAAACACATAATCAACCCTTGTTTTTTCTAAAATTCTCTAGTTCTCCTTAAAGTACTGTGTTTCCTATTTCCTGAGTTCTCAGTGAGATGTATCCTGAGCTGCCTGTTCCTATGAGGAACATGATTCTTTACAAATCAGTCCATGACTTTTTTATCTTGCTTTAGCAGCAGGATATTCATGATCAAGCTAAGGAAAGGCACCAATACTAGCATATGATTTTTTATGATTTTAAGAGCTACTTTTTTTCCTCAGACTACTTTTTCAGGTAACAAAATTACAGTGGGCATTAAAGAGGAATAGCCCAATCAGAACCTGCTTTTTTAAACAAATTTAAAGGGAACACTGTGTGTATAACTTTTCCTGTTCCCTTGAAAAGATATGATGGTAAGAAATTTTGTTCAGTACAAATAAAAGTATCAATGTAACATGTGCAGATCATAAAAATTAGCATGATCTCTCATATATATTGGACTATTATTCTCAGTAATTCAGCATAAATTTGAAATTAGCTGCAAGTGACATTAACTGAATTTTTAAAATATCCCAAAATGTTCAGTATTTATAAATTGTTTCTAAATAATCATAGAATAATAGAATTACAGAACAGCTTGGGTTGGAAGCCATCTTAAAAATCATCTCATTCCAACCCCCTGCCATGGACAGAGACACTTTGTAGGTTTCTCAGAGCCCCATCCAACTGGCCTTGAACACTTCCAGGAATGGGGAGTTCACAACTTCTCTGGAAACCTGTGCCAGTGCCTCACCACCCTGACAGTAAAGAATTTCTTCCCAACACCTAATTAAACTTACCTTCTTTCAGTTTAAAGCCATCCACCCTTGTCCCATCACTACATGCTCTTCTACTGGACGGTTCTATAAGGTCTTCCTGGAGCATTTTCTTCTCCAGGCTGAACAACCCCAATTCTTTCAGCCTTTTCTCACAGTAGAGGTGCTCCCCACCTCTGATCATTTTCGCGACCCTCTTCTGGACTTCACTGCAAAAGACTTTCTTGTGTTGGGGGCCCCAGGGCTGGATGCAGCATTGCAGGTGGGATCTCCTGAGAGCAGAGCAGATGGGTAAAATCACCTCCCTCAACACTGCTTTTGATAGCACATATGGGCTGTGTTTGCCCTTTGTCAATAGGTGGGAACTTCACCGGCCTGTCATGACTTCTCAAATATGATGGATAGTGGCTTAGGCCAGTTCCCTCAGGACCTGTGAATGTATCTCATCAGGTCCCGTAGACTTGTGCACTTTGAGGTTCCTTAGATTTTCTCAAACCCAGTCTTTTTCTACAGAAAAATAGCAGTAGGGCCAAGGTCAGCAGCCTTTATTCAGGATACCCCTGACATAAAAGTCCTGCTGGCTTCATAAAACCACTGAGAATGTGCCACTTTGGGAATCAGGCCACTGGGCTGCTGCAGACACAGTAATGCTACTTTATTGAAGCAGGGGGCAATCCCCCAGAAGAGTTTGTTCTGCAGAACATCATTAATAGTACCAGACATGAGCAAACAGCGATGCAGATTCCAGTTTGATGCCATCTTTGGATATCAGCGGAATGTTACGGTAACCTGTAGATACAATGACAGTTTATCAGTGTATTCACCATAAGCACAAATATTATGATGGAGTGTTTTTATGATCATCTATGCAAACAAGGCATAATTTATGACTCTGTAAATAACTCTTTAAAAGAAAATGAAATTATACAGGACCCAAATACCATTTGTGCTGTTTTTTCTCTCTCTATATATACAGTATTTGAATTCTGATATTTTTGGTCACAGTGAGAAACTCCAGTGTTTTTCAGGATGTGGTATTTTTTCAGATGGAAGACTTTTAGCCCAGTGAAATTTAAACATGGGCAAAGCTTACATTGTAACATCCAAGGTTATGTGCAGCACACATTGTTCTGATAGCAAATGAAATAACCTGTGAATCAGCAGTGATAGTGTCTACAGAATGGTGTTAACGGCAGCAGTGCACTGTCCAGCTGAGGCAGAAAAGAGTGAAGTGTAAGACCTTCTACCATGACATCTTAAAAAGTTGATTTCATATGAGTAATTCACTTTATCAGAGATAAGTCATGCCATCAGAAACTCCGTGTTCATCTGGTTGTTGAAGCATTTAGAGAAGCCATAGTTCTCAACTTCAAATATAATTCACTTACCTGCTTCGAAAACAAAACAATCTCCTCTTCAAAACCCCCAACCTGTATTTCTTTATATGACTAAATGTTCATTATTTCATAATAATAAACAATGTTACTTTTGATTAAAAAGTGTTCTGTATTTTATCTGTGTATATATAACTCCAGCTATTTAAGTCTCTGTTTTGTATAAGTATCTATGTTCTGAACTGCAGCTTTCAAAATCCATCTTTAGGTGTGTCTGGATGCCTGTGGAGTCTTTGGGACCCACATTTCCCTGGGTTTGGAATTTCTTGCTTCTTTTATACAGAATCATAGAATTGTTTAGATTGGAAAAGACCTCTAAGGTCATCGAGCCCAGCCTTTGATCACCACCTTGTGAACCAGACCATGGTGCTTAGTTCCACGTCCAGAGGTTTCTTGAACACCTTCAGGGATGGTGATTCCACCTCCTCTCTGAGCAGCCCTTTCTGATGCTGGACAGCCCTTCTAGTGACAAAATTCTCCCTTGATGTCCAACTGAACCTTTCCTGGCACAGCCTGAGGCCATTTCCCCGTGTTCTGTCATATTACACAAAAGTCTTCCTGGTATTTAAGGGTCAGATTCTGGGAAGCAGATATTAAAGCTGGTTTCAGGCAATTTACATTTGAGATGAGTTTTTAAGGCATGCACACAATATGTGGAAGGCTTGGTTGATTTCCTATCCAAAGATACACTTCAAGGACTAAGATTAATTTGTGAAGACTTGTATTCTAGCCCCTACCTACAGAATATTCTACAAAGTGCCCTGAGAGAGGTAAAATTTCTTTTTTTTATTGAAATTGCTCCAATTTGCATTAAATAATTAACTATTCATGGACTCCATGATAATAGAGGTAATGATTGAATTCCTGTCCTATATTAGTATTCTCCATGGCAGGATCATTGGCACAGGGACTGTAACAGAGGACCCCCCTCCTCTTTGCCTTCAACCACCCAGGTAGAGAATTTTTCTCAGTTTCAGCCCCTCTGAGTATAGCTACATAATCACTACATGGAAAATCAAATTCTGCTACACCTGGACAGCAAGCATTCCTCCCCAGTGAAGTCTGTGAATAGTTGGGAGGCTGCTGCTGGGGAAAGGAAGGCAGAGTGGATATGGGTTGGAATCCTTTAAAAAGAAAATGCAGAGGAGGGAGGAAATGGCACAACTTTGTCCCATTGCCTGTCAAGGAAAATAAAAAGATCTAAGCACTGTTCAGCTTTTGGAAGCAACTTGCCCTTGGGGACACCTCAGGGATATGAATCCTAGGGACTGAGGAGCAGTCCTGTAGTACAGATTAAAGCACTTGGAGCTCTGAAGACTAAGACTGAAATCCTAGCTCACCCTTCAGCATTTCAGGCAGTTCTTCCTTTGTCTTCTTCTTGCTGTGCCTCCCTCTGCAGAAACATTATTTTCCCATTTCCCTGTTTAGAGAGCTTGGGTACCTAAAGCAAAACCATCGTTCCAGACCGGGTTTCAGAGGTCTCAGTGTTAAGCATTGCAATAAATGCTTGCGATAAATTTAGAAATTATTTATCACTTCATCTCTTAGAAGCATTTTATTTATGCCTCTGGGCATCCTGATGGCAAACTGCTTTTTTTTAATGTTGTGTTCAGTGGGGATTGGGGCAATTTGTTTGGCACCATTTATAGTTTTTGTACCTAGACTCACGCCCTAGCATTTTGAATTATTCTACTGAAAATATTTCCTGGAAATCTACTGTTCTTACTTTTCCAAGATATGAATCCCTCATTTGTGATCAAAATTAATCCTGTAGAGATATTAAGCCACACTGGAAATTTGTATATAAAAACAGCCTCAGTCAATAATTTTACAAGCACATGTAAGCAGCAGTGTCTGATATTTAAATTTGTCTCAGACATTGTGAGTTGGTGGGTTGAGTTTTCTTTCATTATCCAGAAGTATACAAATAAAAGGAAAGTAAAAGGCTATCAGTGTAAAAATTTATGTTGTAGAAAAACAACTGAGCTCTAAGAGTAATGTCTTTGTTCTTGTATAACTCCTCAACCTCAACTAAGAATCACAAACAGCTTTATGACTTTCAAACATGGGAGGAAAAAAAAGCCATTTAAAATCCTGTTAAGCTTAATAAAAAAGGCGCAGTGCCTGTTACCAGCTCCAGTGTTTTGCCTTCCCATCTTTATTCACTAATAAAAGCTGTTTGTTTTGTCAGAAATAGCTTTGGAAAGCCAATGTAGTAAACAGCCATTTTACATAAGCCTTTCTCCTTGGCCTGTTGACTTCTGTATCTGCTCTTTATGTGCAACCTATTCATTATGAAGGTTCCAGGAACTCTACTGGCACAAAAAAAGAAACTCTAGCAAGAAAAATGCCATAAATATTTAGCCTAATTTATAGCCTTTGTTCTCCACTCTGGAAAGTTGCAGGTAGGTTACCTGAGAGATTTTTGGTGGTTTGCTTTGTTTTAATTTGGCTTGTATTGGGTTTTGAACCTGTCTGAGTAGAAAGGGCACAAAACTGTTGCCTTCATAGTAGTTCTGACTACTCTCACTTCTTGCAATGAATTAAAATACTGCCTGAGTAGTTACCATCTAGAATGGAATACTGCAGTGGGAATAGTCAACTGTCATTGATATTATCATGGATTTACATTCAGAAAATACAATTATTTCAGAAAAACAGAGAGTGCCATTTATTCATATAGTTACACAATCAGCCTTTAGAAAATAGGCATGATGCTGTACTCTCTCAATGCTACAGTAATAATAAAAGTCAGAATGATGCCGATTTTTTTGAGCTGATATAGGTGGTTCACATGAAACTATTTACCTGTACTCAGGCTCATCACAGGTAAAGTGTATTGGCCAAGGAATTCATTGTTAACCAGAGATACCTCATCCTCCACACAGAAGCGTATCATTGCCAGTTCTGGAACTTGGATGTTGAAGGAGAAAGTTTCGTTCCATTTAGGGCTCAAAGCTAATGAAAAGAGAAAAGAAACAGAATTAAAATATTGTTTCTTTTTTTTCTACTCAATAACTGAATTATTGTACCTGCTATCACCAGTCTGAGCTGGTAAAGATTAATTCTTTTTCCCTAGATTTCTGGGCCCATTGAAATAAATAATGAGACTCCCACTGACGGTAGTGGGTATAAAAGCCTAAGACGGTGTCATCCATTAAACGAGAGCAAAATGGGACAGGGATAGCCAGGTTAAAAACCTCTGCTCAACCTAAATTTTCCTATAGCCATACCAGTTTCATGCTTTTGGCAAAGTTTCTCCTTTCACAGTGTTGGAAATAAATAAATTCAGATAGTAAAACATTCACTTGGCTAGAAATAAGAAAAGGGAATGTGAAACAGAAGGGAGTTGCTTTGTCTTTGCAATGTTCATACAGAGAAAAGAAATTCAGATGCTGATTTAAAACAGCAGCCATCTATAAAAAAGAAAAAGAAAGAATAGAAGACAGAGGTACAGACCAAAGGAGATCACAGGGAACCTGTAGTCTGAGACATCAAGAAGATCTATATGATAATGATAAGGGAATGCTCAAAGACAGCTACAAAGAGTATGCATTTCACCTGTCAAGCAATTAAGGGATTACTCCTATTAGAAACTTCAAATGAGACAAGTGATGAAGCCACAGCAATTTCTTAAGAAGCAAAAAAGTCTAAATTTACCAATTTGTATACTGATTTAGGCTGGGGTAGGATTAATTTTCTTCGTATCAACCCCTATGGTGCTGCATTTTGGATTTTTGAGCCAAACAGTGCTGATAACACACCAGTGTTTGAGCTATTGCTGAACAGGGCTTACACAGTGTCGAGGTTTCTGTCTTTCTTGCTCTGCAAAGCACCCTCTCCATCCCAGTGAGGGGGCTGGGGGCACGCAGAAAGCTGGGAGGAGTTACAAGTGGGACAGCTGACCCCAACTGACCACAGTGACGTTCCATAGCGTATGGTGCCATGCTCACAGCGGGGGGAAAGGAGGAAGGGAGGACGTTCACAGTTACAGCATCTGTCTTCCCAAGTAACCACAATGCTCGATAACGAAGCCTTCTTTTCCTGGGAATGGCTCTACACCTGCCTGCCCATGGGAAGTGGTGAATGAATTCCTTGTTTTGCTTTGCTTGTGGGTGCAGCTTTTGCTTTGCGTGTTAAACTGTCTTTATTGCAATCCAAGGGTTTTCTCATTTTGGCCCTTCCAACCCTCTCCCCATCCAACCAAGGCAAGAGCAAGCAAGCAACTCTGTGGGGCTGAGCTGCTGCCCAGGGTGAGCCCACAGCAGTGTGCAAAAAAATTCCATCTTCCTTTAGAATGGGAGAGTGCTCCCAACGAGGAGTTTGTGCTTCCTTAATCTACCAGTCTAGGAAAAACAGCACACAGCATGAACTTCTGCTACAGATTTTGTGCCAGAAGATCCTAGTCTAGAGAGAAATAATTGCATTTTCTATAACAACTCCTTGGGATGCAAAGTTAGTGATTCCTTATAAAATGTTTTTGTGCTTTGTCCACAGTCAAGACAACCAGAGTGGTGCTCACCATTGCTTTTCACAACCCTAGATTTCTTTCTTGCTTGATCCTCTGGCACGCCATAGATTTCTATCTGCACCATAGGGTCAGCTTTGTTGGTCTTCGACAGGCTGCTGGGTGGTAACTGATGACCACTGATCAGCTGAAAAATTAAAGTATTGAAATATCTGTAAGAATGAACTATTCACCACAGCCATATAGGAGTCATAATAAAAATAACTTTCATAAGAAATTACTATAAGTGTATACCAGCCATAAGCTGGTATATTAAACACATATTAAACCCAATGGAATCAAAAATATGGTGCTTCCATCTAATTTAGTTTTTTGATAATTTTCTAGAGATATCGTGTTTTAGGGACATTTTCAACTAGATCAGATTGCTCCAAGCCCAGTGCAAACTGACCTTGAATGGTTACAGGGATGGGACACATATGACCTCTCTGGGCTGCCTGTGCCAGTTTTTCACCACCTTCTTTATAAATAGGTATATATATATATATATATCTATATAAAACTGATATCATGCTTTGAACAATAACTTTAAGGTTTATGTTTTTATTCAATAGCTACATGTAAAAATTATATTTTGTTACCATGCAAAGGTAATAATGTTGGAGGAATCAGTCTCCAGCGTTTTTTGCATTTTCTGCTGTCAAGCTCAAGAATTCCAATCTGTGTGGAGTGGATCAGCATCAAGACCCACAATGGCATCAGCATTGTGCTACAGGGTATGTAGCAGATTGTCTCACCTGTGCTCCTTCTCTTGCATAGTAACACAAAAACTCTTTATTTTTTGTGAGAAAAACCCTGATGTTTTTCTCCTTAGTTTAGTTAGCTACCTGGAAATTTTGTCTGACTGCCCTGTAATCTGGCACCCAGCCTAAGAAAGGATTTCTGAAAGTCACAACTTTGTCTGATTTCTACCTATAATTCAGGACACCTAGGAAAGAGCAAACATCTGTGAAGTAATCAGCTTTTTAGAAATCAGTGTATGGAGTGTATTGAGAGAGACATACAAGCCCAAAAGCATAGGTGAAAGATACAACTCCTCATCCTGGTCTCAGGACTAAGCATCATAAGAGATTCTTATTTCCATGTCAACCACCCAAAAATTCAAACCGCACAAATTCCACTTTTCTCAAAATAGGTATATATAACACCTTTTTCTGTAACACCTTGCTCCAAGTGAAGTTCTAGCCTGAAATACTGAAGAGCAGCAGCTTGGCAGACACTGATGCCCTTTCTTCCTAGGAAATAGCTGCTACCTTCACCAGAAAGCTTTGCAATCACTGATGGGCTGCCCACTAAGAACCTGGGAGATTCCTTGCCGCGTCCTGAATGCTGACAAAAATGCAGCCCCGGTGGCCAAGGCCTATATCACACTCCTAGACCATTGCTAGACCCAGTCTAAGTCTCGCCTGGGGTGGGAAAAGACTGAGCTCTTTTAAGCACACTATGACCCAAATCCATAAATCCAATCAATTTTTGAGACCCAAGGTGAAGCAGACGTAAAGAGAGTTGTAAAAATTGTTAGGCTGAGAAGACTCTTTATGAAGCACCTTGAATACCTCTTTTCTGCTTCAAAGACTCCATGCCTCTTGTTGGTGGGAATAGTGGCACTTCAGGTTACGAATAATGAATTCAGTAAAACCAGACCCTATGTGATTTTTCTGGTCTTCGTTCATTAATTCTGAGAGGTTTGACCCCTAGATGTTTTATATCTCTGCTTGCTGTTAAGTAATTTCTCCATTCTTCCAGTTAGTAGCCTTTTCAGCAGAAACTGCTTTTCCTTTGACTCCTGTTCCCAATTCCTTTTGTCTTCAACCACCATTGCCTGGGTTTTGCTGCTGACTGTGAATGGGGCTCTCTGTGCCCTGCAGTCCCTCAGCCAGTGGGATGCCATTGCTCCTCTGCAGCCTGCACTACCCAGCCTGTAGTCTCAGTCTAACACACCCAGTCCAAAACACTGCCTTCCTCTTCTCCAGCTTCTTCCAAACTCAGACACTTCCTTCCCACTGGCAATGATTTTGTCTGTCTCCCGCATTACGATTCAGGGTTTCTCCTCATCCTGATTCCAGCTTCATACCAATTAGGGCTAAAACAAACTGAGGTATTTGCCTGGCTGCTTGAAATCATCCAGCAATGTCTATTCACCATTGGTATGCTCACTGTCAGGACACTAAAATGTCCTTGATTAGATGTGTGCATTATGTAAGTATTTTAAAATTGTCACTAACTATTGTTTTATCTCCACTATTTATTACTCGGAAAGAAACCAAATAGCAATCATACACTAATTATATGCTAATTAAATAGCATTTATGCAAGTAGTATTCTGTGTAATCAGAAATATTACTTTTTCATGGGGAAAAGGTAGTTTTCTAATTAGTGAACAATTATAATAAATCTACTTGACCTCAAAAAAAGGGCTTTTCTAACCATTTATTTGTAAATGACATGTATTTCTAGCATTTTTAGGAAGTAAATCACATTATAATTTGGGAGAAGTAGAAATAATTCGAAGACTTATTAATTCATCCCTCCTTTCACACTTATTTATATCATTTTAGGATTATAAGTAGTCTTTTATATATGCATAAGAAGATAATGAGACTTAAAAGAAGCGTAAAGCTTCCTATCTTATCTTTAAAAATTTCCATTTGTCAATTACCATTATAATAGTACACATGATATTATTGATATTGAAAGAAATAACACCCAAAGTGTGCATTTGACTTCTATGTTTTCAGAGTTCAGCTTCCACAAGCACAACTGACTGATCCTTTTGTCAGCTACGTTATTTATATTTCTCTATGCAGCATCATGAAAAACCATGTATTTTTACAGACTCTTAGAGGCTCTGAACTCCTACATATTTTTAGCAAACATTAAGTGAACTATAGATGGGAGAGCAACCAAGCAGCAGTTGATACTATATGAGAGTTTTACCATCTTGTTGAAAACATTATTAAAGTCCACAACAACCGAGAATGGCAATAAAATGAAGAAAAAAAGAAAACAATAGATAACAATTACATCTGAACTACACAGCATTTGTTTTCCCATTTTTATGAAACAAAGCAACACTTCAGTAATCTTACCCTTATTGACAGAGACATTGGTTTACTGTATCCTCCCACATTTTGGGGTGTAAATGTTGTATTGCGATCCCTCAAGAATTCAGGTTTCAGCACATAGCCACAACCACCATTGTCCAGGAATTTTCCATCTTGCAATTCCATTTGTGTTCCCGGTGTTTGGAAGTTTAAGGCTACTGTAAAATTATATCAATATTTATTTTAGTGAATGAAGTTTGATAATATTTTATAAAACAAATAGTAAAAAAAAGTCAAATGAGCTTAAGGTATGTATCAATTCATATTAAATTCATATTCTTAAATTAAGTGATATTCAATAATGAATTATTTGTGCACAAAAGCAGTGCCCTGTTTAGAACTGCACCACATTTTAAGAATTACCCTATAGATCTTTTTTACATTGCTGTATGTGTTTTCCCTTTTCTTTCTAAATTAGACCTTGGAGAATATGAAAGGAGAGATCTTTTTTCTCCATAAGAAGTAAATTCACATCCTGGTTTCTCTAGAGCAGCAAGACCCTGCACCCCAAATCTGCTAACCAAGTTCTGGTGCAGAAGTCAAAACCACAGGATTGTATCTAACCTTAGTTGTGGTGCAGAATTCGTCACAAAAAACATCTCACCCAGAAGATCAAGAAGCTTTAGTTTGCAGTTAGAATATTCAGTGCAAATACATATAAATTTATAGAAGTAGAAGCAATTTTCAAAGTGTTCTTAAATTTATGTGAACACACACTCTCTTGGAGATTAATCCTCCAATACTGGTGATTATTGTAAGAATACACTTGACAGATTTTGCTTTCCTTGGCAGTTCAAAACATTCGTGGCTTGCT
This sequence comes from Orthonyx spaldingii, assembly GCA_013397795.1. Lineage (NCBI taxonomy): Eukaryota > Metazoa > Chordata > Aves > Passeriformes > Orthonychidae > Orthonyx > Orthonyx spaldingii. Next base: position 1,041,311 of record VZTJ01002639.1, on the reverse strand, counting down.
GCAGCACCAGTAATAAAATATCACACTTCTCATCAACAGGATATTGTAATTCATGAGATAAAGCCAACATTGAAATAGACCTGTTTAATGAAATTTTCCCCTATTCCAGTAGATTGGAGCTTCCTGTCACATTCAAAATACAAAATGCAGAAGTCAAATCAGCAATGAATGATGACATTATGAACCTATGACGTGTGTTAAACAGAAAATGATAAAAAGTCATTTTCTTAAAACAATGGTTTGTCAGGAATGAAAAAAAGACGACTTTAAGCAGTTCAAATGACTCCTCATAATAATTCAGGAAGAAAACCTTATTGCATGTTCCTATGTTGTAATGCATTTAAACACTGACAGTGTGCCCCAACCAAAACCACCTGTAATTACACTTATCAAAATCCTCAAAAATTCGTCAAAGCCACTGAAATGTAAACTGCACTAAATTAAAAAAACAAAAACTAAAAAACAAAATACCAAGACAGCAAAAAATAAATAAAAAAAACCTGTACTGCACTAAATCAAGAACCAATTATATTTTCTGAAAAGTACATGCAAAACGCGTAAACAAACTAAAGAAACCAATCATGTAATGCGTGATTACGTGCACAGCACTTGTAAAAGTATAAATAAAAGTGTTTTGTAAACAATAAAGAACTTCTACGAAATCATATTAATTCGTTGTTCACCTAAACTCCCGCATTCCTATGAGATAATATGAATGTATTGAATGGACCTTTGACACAATTCGAAAATCCTTATCTCAAGTGGAAAACAGACAAAATTGTTTTCACTGCAAAAACTATTTGTTCCTTCACTGCTTTGATAATCCTTTTAAAATGTGCTGTAGCAAATGACACAAATAGGAATGAAGCAGCTGGTACAATGGACCTGATATTTGCAATACACATGTTTTCGGTGGGGTTACTTGTGAAGAGCTCTAGCCGTGTTCCATAGTCTCAAAACCAATTAATGGCTGGAATACATGAAGTGCTCCCAGGGTGCATCATCTATTTAATCTGAAAGGAATCCCATCTGTGCTAGCTGAGATTGCTCTGCATCATGAACCAACATGCAGCAAGCAGGAACAATTGGAAACCTTGTCTAGAAAAACCCCAAACAAACAAAAAAAACCCCAAAACAACAAAACACAACATGCAATCCTGCTTTGAACTAAATGTTGATGTAGATGCAGATGTGATTTTATATCAAGATACAAAGGAAAATTGTTTTACCTTTGAAAACAGAAATCAAACTTCAGAGTGTTCATATTGCCCATTGCACACCATTGCCTTGTTTTAACAGGGTAAGTATTCTCTTGGTATGGTTTTGGCAGTGGTTCACAATTTGCTTTTTATGACTCAACACATCATCCAGAAACAGCCCCAAATTTGGTGCTATATGATGCTTGTCATATTTTAATACTCCAAATCAAGCTGTGCAGTGGATGCTACAAGAGCTACGACCCTGAGTCCCCTGGAAGTGTGATCCACAGATAACCCAGGATCTCTCAGCCTGCAGGTGATTCCTAGGCCACACTTTCAGAATATGTGTGTTTAAAAGTGCAACTGAAATTAGGCACATCGCACAGTCAGCTTCAAATAGCAGCTTCCACATGAAGAACCAAATTACATGATTGCACATAATGAGACTATTGCTAAATTTACCAAGCTTTATAGGCGACTAAGCAGGAAAAACTGATGTAACAACAGCAACAACCAAAGGAGAATACTTTACATTTTATCATATTAGGAAAATTACTTTTGCAACATGAGGGAAGGGCAATGTTATTATGAGCTCATATCTTCAAACATCAGCACTGTGTTTTCACTTAATTTAATTTGACCTTAGAACAAATTAAAAACACATGGAACAGTAGTTTGAATTTACCTATTGGTTTCTTGGTACTGCAAGTTTTAATATGATTAAGCAAATGTGAGATTTTGTGTCATATTCTCTGAGATGCAAACCTCTACTGAAACTGTTTGCAAGGTTCATAGTTGCTTGGGGCCTCCCAGGGCACTGCTTTATGGTGTATTGATGTGCAGTTTTTCTTTTTAATCAGGTGCAGTTATAGCTCTAGCACTCCTTGAGAAATGGCAAGGATCATAAACTAAAAGCTATGCCTAGCAGCATGGGCTTAGCAACATCTTTCTGCAAACACTGAATTTCTACCCAGTGTTTCATTTTAGCTTTTCTGAATACAAGAGCAGAACTGTCAATAACATCTTTTGTAGTGTTGTTTTATGAAGCAGTATAAATTTAATGCATGTATGAAGGGAGATTTAAACTGACAGTTTCTTTTGAAAAGCAGCCCAAATGTGCTTGCATTGAAACTATCTGAGCAGTACATAATTTTAATGTATGGTTTTCATGGGCAAGTAAAGGCTTCTGAAGTTTAGCATTGTGTACATTAAACTTTCTCCCCAGTTCTTTAATTAAGCACCAAAAGCCTTTTAATATTGACATCAAAATCAAAATATCAGCAAAACATGGGCTTGGGAGGCAACTTGAGCAAAGAATTCCTCAGTGTGATTCCTGCACCTGAAATGGATTTAAGTCTTCCTAGAACCGTAAGGCCAAATCCCCTTCGGATCAGAGTATTTAATACTCAAATCATCTTGCAAAGTACCAAAGCTGCCATGGCTGTCCCAGTAAGGCCCAGAAGTAAACAACTTCATATAGGAAATGGAAGTTAGGAAATAGCCTAGCTCCAAAAAGGTGAACTAAGATAATACACAGAGGAACACTATTTTTGACCCCAAATCTCTGTATCACAAGGTGTTAACTGAAGTCAGTCCCACAACTAATGGCAGAACTAAAGACATTATAAATATTCAAATACAGCATCTTCCATAAACACCACCATTCAAGACATAAGTGATATATAGACTAAAAGCAAAAGCTTTTTAAAACCAAAATGAGCACTGTGACTATGATTTGAAGGCAGTTGAAGAAAACTGCTCATCTTTTGTCTGTGATCCTGCCTTTCAATTAATATTCCTAGTGGGATTTTAAATTGTAATTTTTTATTTTTTATTCTTTGCTTCCTGGTTCTATTAGCTATATTACAAGCATAAGGTTTAATGTATTTTCCCCATTTAAATGGGAAGATTTTAAAATGGATAAGGACACATTTGTCACCAATTTTTCTTAAAATGAGTTACTTAATTGCATTTTATGCCATTTAGAAATGCATCTCAAACGGTATGAATTTTATACCATTTCAAAAAATATCATATGCAAAAAGCCCTCAGTGCCAATGTTCCTATCTCCATGATTTACCTCACTCATTTGAATCTAAAGAGATATAATAGATCACACTTTTATCAGCCTTGTTGTCATCCTCTCAGCTCTTTCCAATTCTCTATGTTCTTAAAGTGGGCCACTCACAATGAATGCAACAAAAATCTGTGCCTCAGATATTCAAAATGGGATCTGAATTCCACACAGACTGGGAAATAGGATTGGAAACAGGACCATATCCTAATGCTCTGGTATGTTGCCATTGGTTATGAGATGATCAATGTGGTTGGATTTGAGGACACTGCTTTCATTCCACATTAGCACTCCAAGCTGGGCACAGACTGTCTATCCTTTCTTCTCACATGGAGGCCACAGCTGCACTCAATCCATCACGCCCCAAATTTACAGAAATATTTCAGAAGTCCAAGAAAGATGGAGAGACACTGTTTACAAGGGCATGACAGGACAAGGGGAAAGGGCTTCAAACTGAAAGAGAGCAAACCTGTGAATAGGTGAGATCCCACCCAAACTTTATGAACAAGGACTTTGGTCTACCAGAAAAAAAAATAAAAAAGTATACAATGATTGATTCCCTTACAACACAGAGCAAGTTTATATGGACAGTATAAATTTTGGCATACAAACTCTCACCTCTTTTTCTGGCAAAAAAAAAAATTGGTCAAACTGTATTTTTTACCTTCCCTTACAAACTTCACATTTTATTAAGCTTAATGATAATTTAAGGCTTTATTTTTCACCTACACATTTTGAAATGGTTGTTTTCATTCTACAGAAACTTAATTTACAAATTACTTACAACATGAGGGATTCTGCCCTAGGAAGAGGGACTGCTCCTCTGAGAACTGAGTAAATGCATAACTGTCTGACATAACGTGCTTAGAATGTGCAATCAGTCTTTTTTGTATTGTCTTTGGGCCAATTTAATACTGTTGCTCTAAAGACACTGTCATTAGAAATGTGAAGAATTCAGTCACACAGTTCATAATTGCTGGCATTGTTCCTACTTAATTACAAGTAGTTCTACTGGAAAAAAAGATGTCAGGTGATTAAGAGTCATCCATTTTCCAAATATATCTACAAGGGGTTTCAAGCAGGGATCCTCTCTTGTGAGGTTCTCATGGGAAAAGTACCTAAAGCATTTCTGACAAATTATCAGATCTAAAAACCTAAATTGATTTTTGCTATTTAATTAATGTGTCAGTCTGAAAGTCATGCTTCAGTGCAAGCCTGAGCATCTTTTGGTTGTCATTTGACCAATTTTACACCTGAAACTTTTCCAAAATAATTTTAAAAATTTGTTTGACTTGTGATTCTTGACAGAACAGTGAATATTATCAGCTTCCCTTTCCTGTTTTAGTCTGAATTACTGACAGGTTTCAGAACAAGATCAGCAAGGACTTCAGAAACAATTGTGTTCCTGCAACTTTTTTCCCCATCTTCCTTTAAAATTTATTAGACTTCACATAAATTATTTACTACTCTATTGGTTGTCTGCAGTGAAGACAGCTGGAAAAACTGATAAAATGGAATTTCAATGTTTCTTTGCATTTAAGTGAAATTCCAGTATCTATGACACACACCAAAAACTGCCTGAAAAGAAGCAGGCTACATAGTAGCCCAAGAGCTTTTTCATAAACCTGGCAGCAGACACATTTCTGCAGAAAAAACATGAAACCTCCATTGAAAACAAGTCCCCACCTTTGGAGACATTTCAAAGGAAAGCTGAGTTCATTTGGGGATCTTCATATATTGAACCACCTATCTTGTAGATGTCTACACATGAATTAGCTGCCCCACTTCACTATTTGTGAAGATCAAATCCATGAAGTTCAAGGGAAAACTGATCTTCTAGTTTTCACTTCCTAAGGAGGCATTTTTGGACTACTAGTGACAGTAATAATACAGCTATTCACACAGAACCCAAGCAGAGTCAGATTTGAGTCATTTTGATTTGCAGAGGTGAGGCAAACCAAGATCGTAATTTGTTGGTTTCTTTTCCCTTGGTTGCTTCAGAGGTTAAAATCAGAACCAGTTAGAGAGCTCTTTACCACTCCTCTTTTTATGCATTATTTTTCACCATATTTTGTTCTATGATTGCACACAAGGTTGAGCCACAAAACAGATGTGACAAAATTGCCAAGCTGCGTTTCAGTGTCACGGGTCAAAACAAAACCTACAATAAGGAAAAAACCTGTCCTACAAGTAGTAGAAATTTCACAGTAGCATATAAATTTTTGTGCATACTCCAAAAAGCACATATGGGATCCTCGGAAACAAAATTCTGTACCTGCCACACCGTGGCTTTCTGCTATAACTTATGACATGTTCTGGTCATTCCTGTAGTGCTTTGATATGTGGATAACATTTCCTACTGCATGGAAATGCCATATTCCAAAGGATATTTAAGTCCTTCTGGCTTTATTTTCACCGAGGCTTTCTTTCGTGTTGGATTTTTTGCTGTTTTTCTCAGTCAATATAAAACAACTGATATCGGTTTATTTAAATAACTGTCCTGAATTTTCTTTTCCTGCATAAATCTTTACATTTCATTTTATTCACTTAATAAAACTGAGATATAGATACACCAAACCAGTTCTTTCCAGTGCTCCACTGCAGTTGTATGCAGCAGGCATACTAATTTTCACAGACTATAAAAAGTGGGTTTTTTTCTCCATAAGACCTCTTTGTTCACAAAACCTCCTGTTCTTATGAGTCTCAATTTTCAGAGAATGGACACGGAGTGCACAGTGATATCCAAAAGCTATTTTGTGGAAACTCGCTGCTTTTTACTGAGGTTTTTAACTTGCCTTCCTGTGGAAATTAGGTTTACACAATCACATGTCTTGTCCTCAGCCCCCAACAAATCTTGAGCCTGTTGGACCGTTTCATCCTGCTTTAGCTGAGTGCCAGGCTGCTCCAAGTTAATATGTTCCAAGCAATTTAGAGAAAATTGCTGGCAAGGTGCAGAAGAGAGCACTGTTTTGGGTCGATCACTAAGGGAAGTGAAGGAATAACTCAATTCTCATAATGACATGATGCAGAGGCCTGGCAGGCAATGTTATATGTAGGTTTGAACAAAGGCTAATATATTTTCTTTGCCCAGACAGAGTGGTTATGGATGTTAAAGGAACTTAAAGGTAAGCTTGCAGGTGTGGGGAGGAGAAGGGAGTTGAGAAGGGGAATAGGAGACATAGGAGAAACCTGAGAGTCCTTTGAAGAGTTTTAGGGAACTGGTAGAAGGGATCTGGAGGGATTACTTCTGTGCATGGGGTGTAAATGCAATGGCAGGGAGACAGGAAGGGTGTGTGGGTTATACAGATATGGGACAGACATAAAAATTAAAAAAATCTGTGTTAAATCAGTGGAAGGACATCAGCAGAAGATTCACTGAGATTCACTGACTTTGGGAGTTGCATTGTGAAGAGCAGCTATATTTCTGCCAAACAGTTATCTAAAGCACATTAGGGAATTAAGAATAGATCTAACACAGCTTGGAAATAATAAATGTGGAGAATTGTTTTTAATCAGCCGATTCCCATGTGAAAAATGGAGGGGTTTTTAAGTGAAGATGCAAATGAAGTGACCAAGAGGGCAGATCTAACCACTTCCTGCATGTTTTTAATTCTTCCAGAAAGGGGCCCAAACCTCCTATGCACCAAAAGTCATATGTTTTGCATAGTAATGTTTAGAATGACTTCTCATTAAAGTATACTCTGAGTAAACAGTCAGTGCAGTAATTTTGAAAGACTTCGGTCCTGTCTGTGATCTAACAAATGGATATCCTTTGCAGAGATAAGTGTGGAGATTTACAGGCTGGAAAGAAAACTAGTAAATTGCAGTATGATAAGACTGGGAGATTAATTCAATTTTAAATTAAGAACCTCTGGCAAGTTCTTCCTCTAAGCATGAAACAAACTTCCTACTTTTTAATGGCAATATATAGTCAGGTCGCAATGATAGCATACAGAGAGTGCAGCACCCCAGGTAAACAATCCAGACATCACACTAAGTGTGGATGAAACACAAGGACAGAATACAATCAAACCAATTTCACACAGTATGGGAATGAGGAGATACTTGGATAGTCTAGACCCAGTCCAAATCGGTATTGCAAATAAGCATTTATAAGGGCGTGGATACAAGTAAAATTTATACCAAGTAGTAATTTTTGTACTCCTTGTGTAGTTATGTAAAACTCTACCCCAATATAACAGTCAGGATGGAGAAGGCAATTTGTCACTGAAGATGTATGGGGAGCTGAGAGAGGAAACAAGTGGAAAAGGAAGCCTGGAACTAGGGTGACATAAGCTCTAGGGCCCTACAGGCAGAGTGAAATCTGTGCCTGTCCTTGGATGAGTGTGTATTTTGACAAGGTGATCCCACGTCTTGCACTTCTCAAAACTGAACCTACAGCAAAGAGCCCTGCTTACCCCACAGTCTCCCTCAGGTGGCCTTGGCAAAGATTCAAAGACAGAACATATATGTAGATACAAAAAATATTCTGCTCTCCTCTACCTAGGGCTGAAGAAGATGTAGCAGGCAGACATAGAAAAATATTTGGTAACTGAGAGTCTTTTAAACTGAAGAACAAACAGATGAAGGCAAAATACTCTCTAAAGCCATTAAAAAGGACAAAATGCTTACAGGGGAGAGGTTTTTCAAAGCCTGGTGGGTACAGAAGTCATGCTAATTTTTAACAGATTCAAACTCAAACTTTATATGAAGAGAAACAGAAGTTATTTTTATCTCAGTGCCCAGGAAACGAATATGCTTAGTACTGGAAATTAACAAGCTAAATGCATGTTGCATCTATATAAAGACTGGAGGCTCCTAGCAGCTCCCAGCTGTACCTGGGTGTTGTGCTGACCAGGAATGTTTGAGTGCTTCCTTGTGTACCATATCCCGTTCTGGGAATTCTTGGCACCACTATCAATTGTTGTGCTCACATCTCCTGCACCTGTGGCTCTCAAATCACAGAGAGCCATTGAAAACCCACAGATCCTTCAGAGGAGACTTCCATTGCTGTGTAATGGAAGCTTAAAAATGCTGAATTGCTTTTAGTGCTTTTCTTAATATCCAATTTTAAAAGGTAGTTTAAAGAACATAATAAGATAGAATAAATGGGATATTTGGGATAAGATACAGCTATTTAACACAAAGTGGTATTTACGATTACTAGGAGTGAAAAATTGACGGGATATGTGGGCTGAAGGAAGCGTTTCTATAACAAAATATTAAAGTAATGCCTCTGGGGGAAAATATGTAACCTACATAACACAAAAGTACTATAGGAAGAAAAAACTCTTGTTTCCGCAAAGCCTAGAATGCAACAGTCTCTGCAAACATACATACCCATTTGACACCCCACATTCCAGAACTCTTGAGGATTATAATTTGAAGAGCTCATTCTTGTTCCTTTGGGGTAAATTCTTGTGATATATCTTGTAGTATGTGAAATAAACTCTTTAGCTGATAAACAGAAAGATAAGATCTTGGTAAGAAAACCTTTATTATTAAAGAGATGCTATTTGAATAAATAATAAAAATGCAATAATTTGATCCAGCAATTTTTTTACACAGTATTATATCAATGTATTCTATTTTGACATTCATATACAGACTACTCTGAGGTAAGTCTAAAATCCTATTTTGAAACCTTAGAATTTTGTGTGTATTGGAATCTGATAGTATTTCTGTATATAGTGTTAACTTCTGTAAGTTCATTAACCAAAAATCATTACTTCACTGAAATATTGTTTCCTCACCTTTTTGCAGGGTAAACATATGATTTCTACACTTAAGCCCACTGTGTTCTCATGGGAAACTTAAGACACAGATCAGGAAACTGCACAAAAAGCCCCCTCATTCTATAATAGCTCAAAACGAAAAAAAATCACCCCTAGATGATCTTGGCTTGTTTGCTATTTGGAGGTTTAATAAAATGACTAAATAATATTAAGACCAGGGAACAGCACATTTTTAAAAGCCACTTAAATTGCTCCTTTATAAACATGAGAAGATGTTACCTATTCATGTACATTGTTTTTCCTTCTGCTGGTAGTGTGCCCTCCCTTGTCATATGTAGGCATAAACTACACAGATGTGGGAAACTTCAGATGACTTCTAGCTACACGATTCCTTTTTAGTAATTAAACAAAAATCTATATTTCCAGGGTGTTCTCTCTGATATTATCCCTCTTCCTCTTATCTCATTTTTTTGTTTGGTTAATTTTGGTTGGTTTATTGTTTGGGGTTTTTTCAGGGTTTTTTTGAAGGAGGAAGGGGCTGGAGAGGAGGGTAGTCATAGAACTACTTTTATATTCCCTAGATAGCTAGAGGAACCAGGGAGGACTGTCTGTGGATGGCTGGAAAATCCTACTTGTTTTGATGCCGTTCAACATCATTCACCTCACAAACCATTGAATCGCCTTCAAAAAGTGGTGGGTGGCAGCTGGGCTGGCCCCGAGTGAATGGGCACGTGGCAGACTTCATTGTCATGGTCATGGTCAGTGATGTCTGCTCTTAACCCTCCCTCAGGGCTCTGGGCAAGCAGCTGGAGTTAAAACAGTAGAGGCTGCACTTGCACTGGCTGCACCAAATGGAGATGCTCCAACACAGAATGAGTTTTGAATAATCCCACTTGGCTGGGATGAAAGGTCTGGTCCAGTGGAGCAAACTGCCAGCTCTGGGGTTTATCCATCCCATTAATGAGGACTCTCTTATCTGCAGTTCTCACCAAAGTCAGGGGACTGCCAGGCCAACTCCACTGGGTTCTCAGCCCAGATATAGAGGGGGGGACGTTGAAATTTATTCCACACATTTTCAAGTATTGACTGTAACTTCTAAATTATTTGATGCAGAAAACAATGAATCAAATGTAGACTGTGCTAATATTTGTTCTTATAAAAATACACAGAATTAAAACAAAGTTGAATTTCAGTCTTCCTCACAAAACAAACAGAAATAAAAAAGTGCTATGCAAAGGCCATTTCTAAAACAATGCAAAGAACCAAATAAAATCAGACAGTATGTGTTTCATAAAATTTTAACCTTTCCAATGCCTAAGCTGTGAACCATAGTGACAATGTAACTTTTAACTGATTAACTCAAAAGAAATTACCTGAATATCTCACAAGTTTTCGTGCTCGAGACTCTCCAATCGAATTATTTTCATAGCACTGCTGATGCTCCAGGGAATGCTGAAAGCTCACAAACTTCTGAGATTTGGTATAAATCACAAGGTCCGACAACGCAATGGCAATCTTTGTCTTCTTCACCTAATAATCATCAGATGAGTAATGGAATAAAAAAGTCGCTATAATGCATATTTCATTATTATTAATATTAATAATGCAGGGAACAATCATTTTGGATGCATAAAGCATGAGAAAACATGCCACAGTTAATGAATTAAATACATGTGACCTTTAATAGTGAGAGTTGATCCAGTGAGAGAAAATTAAGGTTTTTGTGTCCATGTTTATCATAGCAATCATAGGGTGAGTGGATAGATGCTGTCAGTGCTTCCTAGCAAATTGTTCTTCTGGATAGCTTTACAGTTTTCCTGCTTCTAAGACTGGCTTGTAAATAACATCATTTTTCATGGCTTTTAACATTACTCATTAAAAATATATCTCCAACTTTCTATTCATAAATACATAAAGTACTAAAAAAGATAACAGTGTAAACTCAACTATAAAATGTGGAATAGCAGGAGAATGTTACACTGCCTAGCAAATTAGTCAAAGGCATATTCCTCAAAGCATTGCTCTGAAGTTAGGAAAACTCTTTTCCTCTAGATAAAGGTGGAAAGTTCTCTCACCAAGATCTTAATTTAGTCTTGCTCCATTACCAAAACAAGCAAAAGTGACTGAAATTTTACCAGGGTCATCTCTCTTACAGTGAGGCACTATGAGACCATTTTCCATAGCATAACTTGTGAGATAATCAGGGGCAGTAGCCAGCAGAGAGCTGATGATGCTAATCATGTTTACATTCCATTAAAGCTTTTGAAGGCAAATTCTCATCTGACAAAATAATAGAGAATCCCTGCTCGTGGCTCTTCAACTATGCCAAGTTCAAGTGCATTAATTATTGTAGGGCTATGTCCCATGAGGAGCAATAGGAGTCTACTGCCATGGAAATCCTGAAAAATACAACTTTCTGGAGGCAGGCATTGGCACAGGCAAAGCTAACAACATCCCTGGGTTATCTTGGCTGTGGATTCAAATGCTCTCCCACCCTCCCATAAAGCAATATAGTGGGACAGCAAGATAAATACTCCAACAGGGTGGGATCCTGGAAACCACTTTCTCTTCTGCCTGTGGAACATGAGCAGATACTTTTTGTTGCTGCTATTGTTTAAGAGTATGTGGAATACATTCTGGTCTGTAACATGATCCTACAAATATACATGAAAGCTATTATCTAGAAAGTTGGACTTTCCTGTTCAAAGAAGACTCAGAATTTTTCCTTACTATCTCTCCATGTCAGATGGAATGAGAAAGAAGCAAAGACCTTGACCATCAAATCATATAAAGAAAAGAGACACTGCCTCCCAGCAAGAACACTGAGGAGCATTGCCAGTTTAGCCACATTCAGGTAACCAGAGCGTCATGTGCAAGAGTGACTGGATGCAGAGTTCTGCCTGACATCTTAAAACACTTGAACAAAGCAGTTTGAACCCTGATGAAGCAACAGATTTTCTATGGTTGAGAATTATACTTGGTTAAACAAATGAGCCAGTTCAATTTGACTTTCAAAAACGAGATTACACCCAATTTTTAGACTCTCTTTCAAAAACAGTACTTATGGTTAAGTCTCTACATGATAAATGTAAAAATATCTTTTCACTTCTAGGTGCTCAAAAATGTTTCAGCACAACCAAGACTGTGCACCTAATTTAATGCAAAAAATCCATAACAAAAGAAAATAGGGGAATCTATCCATCTCGAAAATAGACTGGTAGACTTGGGGAAGAAATAGTTAACTCTGTCTGTTGTCATCAGGAACTGCTGTAAGTGTTCTTTATGCATAGTCCCAGGAGGGCCATGGGACCAACAAAACACGTGGGTAACTTCATCTTAAATCTACTGTGGTACTGAGCACCTGGGACAAGCACAAGACTTGAAAGAGGAAAATGCAGTTGAAGTTCAAGATGGGAGCACAGGGAGGCGTTGCTCTTTAGTTGGATCCTAAAATGCAGTCCAGTCTGGCTTTTCTTGTAAGAATAGGAAAACTCTGAAACTTTGAGCTTAAACATGTAATTTCCAAATGCACTGATCTTAGAAATTTTAAAGTTTACCTTTTAAATTTAGTCTCTATTTTAAGATAATACCTCTTTTTTTTTTTTTTTTTTTTTTTTTTTTTTTTGTTTCTTGTTNTTTTTTTTTTTTTGACATGTATGTGTTCTCTGTATTCAATAGAAGCAAAAGTTACCTTTGATTTTTTTTGAGGTAGGGGTGAAGGTCTACGTTCTCCTCTTCTTTTGGTGGCAGTCTTCGATCGCTGAAGGGGCATCGTGTCATCTGTGTCTTCGGACTCAAACAGCGAGTCAGAGTCAGACAGTTCCCCTGTCTCACCAGGATTGTCAGCCTCCATCCTGAGCATGGCTTCCTCAAGTGTTCCAACTTTTTTATTTTTTATCAGAACTTTGAATTTTAATGCCTGTAGAAAAGAGATTAAACAACAGTAACTAGAATGATGTATATTTTCGTCTCTTGATATTATTTAACTCATGTTCAAGGTTGTTTATTAAGTGTAATGAAGTGAGCTAACAACATGAAGCAAAGATAGATATGAGTGAGGCAGAAGCCAAAGCCAAATAAACCAAACAGAATCTGGGGATCAAAATACACAACAGAATGTGACTATCTAAATCCATGATAGGAAAAAAGGCTCTCCACCACAGATACACAGATGCTGAATCTATGAAAAGATAGAAGTGGTAACTTAAGAATCAAAGGTGATGGCCAGGCAAGACATAGAAGATATATTTTTTTACTATACATAAATGTACTTATATGTATATATATACATGTAAAGAGGTGTCTGATATTAATTTGGAATGTTTTGAACTATCATCGAGGCTGCAGGAAATTTGTTATTCGATGAGTGCCTTTGTGCATATCTGTCTTGTGTGCCAGATTAACACTTTTGTTTGTAACTTGTGTTATTTTACAGTAGACCCTTATGCTGGTCTTACATGGCTGGAGAAACAACAGCTTGGTGATTTTGCCTAAGCAGTTTCTCTATTTTTAAATGGACATGTATCAACTTCCATAATATATAATGTAGAGTGGGAAAACTATCATTGAATTATATCAATTCTAATAACATGGCTTTCATCTATGCAATGGAATCCTATGAGCATATATTTCACTCAGATTTACTAAATCATATTAATAGTAAAGCTGCTACTATGTAGCAGACATTCAGGTCTACATCTGTACACAGAAGCTGCCTGTGAGGAAGATGACTTACTGTCGCTCTTGAATACAGTGATCCTCAAAAATATTCTTTAAATTTCTGCACCAGTGAAAAGGAAGATTACACTGCTGGGAGTGTGGCAGGAACAGGGAACAAATAATTTCAAAATAAATGAGAGGTAAGTGAAATGCTGTATTTTAAGGCATCCATTAAGTAAATATGAAAAGTATGGGTGATGGAAACGTATAAACCCAAAGTTTTGTAACAGAAACTAGAGCCATAGGCAAGAATAAAGACATTCCATTTATTTCCATTGCAATCTCCATTGCTCATAATCCCCTTATCGCTTCAGATCTCGTGTTGAGAGTTTGCCAGGGTGCCAGTGGAATGAGACATCCTATGCCCAACATCTATCAATGCCATGCTGCTGGAAGGTTTGATTAGTCTCTCTGCACTGGTGACTCAGAATAAGGACGCCCTTTAACATTTCCTTCATTTCTTATTGATGCACTCATTCTTTTTTCCTCTGATATTTTTAGAAGAGTTTTAATATGATTCATGCTACTCATATTTTTTAAGGGTTCTGAATTTTCCTTTGCATGGTCATATTTCCCAATATTTAAGAGCAATTCTATCCACTTTTGATCTTGTATTTTGTTATTCACAGGAAGACTTAATTCTACAAATGAAAAAAAAAAGAGGCCTGGTATACAAGGGAAGAAGAAGCTTTCTGTGGTTACATTACTGCCTCCTATATGTAAACTTCTTGAAGTAAACAAAGACCATAGTGTGCGTGTGATGATACAAAAATGGGTCATGATATTTTAAGCCAGTTTCTAAAATTCTGTTTATGAGCCGTTAGCAAAAACGTAAATGCCCTGAGGTAGGAGATTTTTTTTTTGTTGTCTTCTATAAAGACAACATTTTAAAATCACGGCTCTTTTTAGAAACAGTTACACAAAATACTCCACCAATGCGAAAATTTGATATTTCTTGCCCAGAGGCAAATTCCAATAATAGTTACCCCAAATCATTTAAAGTGAACCATAGACTGAAACAACGACACACCAAAATTTTTGTCTGAACTTCAAACATCTTCAAAAAAACCATAAAAGTATGGTTTCAAAATCACTGACTCTGTGAAATCTGAGTTCTTTAATTAGTAATCAGCACTGCTAAACATGTGACACCTTTTTCTCTAAATGTCCAAGTCTTCTAAGAGAGCTGAAAAGACTTTTAATGAGCTGAATGGCTGAGAATTCACTATGACTTCTTCTTTCTAGTTTTATTGTGAAAGGCAAAATATGTTAAAAATATATTTGCTGTTTACTTTTATATAAACTGTAAGCACACTAAAAAATTTAAATATGTAAAACATAATAGATCTTCCCTAGAGCATAGTGGGATTTCAAGGCTGGCATAAGCAAAATCTCCAAGTACAATCAACTGGAACAAATATTTACATAATTAAGTGAACAAAACTTTTTTTCTTGTACATTCTGATTAATGTGATGTACAACACAAATCAGCTGAAGTAATGCCAGGTTTCCAAGACAAAAATCACAAGCTCCTTGGATCAGGCAAACCCACCTATTGATCACTGCAATTAATGTAAAAATTCAGTCCTTAGAAATACACAGAACTCTGGATTTGGGATATAATAGCAAAAAAATAATAGCTTCTCCTGTTTAAATTTAGCTTGTTGTTCTCCCTTCTCCTCTCCTGACCAGCCGTAGGTGCTTATTTAGAGGAATAGCAAATCCTGAAAAACTTGCTAAGTCACAAGGGTAAAATCTCTTCTAAGTTTTGCATAATATTCTATTTCAAGAACTATACTGCTGTCTTAAATGCTGATATAGAGTGAAGATGGCAACACCTCCTGTGAAGTCTAACACAGGGAAAGGTTCTGAGACAATGACAAGATTCGTTAAGCACAACTGTTAAAAAAAACCCAACACCAGCTTTCTTTAACAATTCAAGAGAATCACACTTAGTAAAGTGTGAATGGATGTCTTTGTGGCAGCCTTATAAACCACAGTTATCGAGATACTTTAAATCAGTACTACCAGCAATGTCTGAGCTCTAGGTAAACAGATATTAATTATATCAGGAGCAGTGTTTTAGTTACCTCATAACAAGTTTTCATACAACACATTTACCCAGTGAGGAGCCCCCTGCCCTGAAAATTCCACTTCTGTATTGTGCTCTGTAGTAGACTTCAGAGAAGTCTGGTCCAAGGCTAAACAGCTGTGCTATATCTGAGATGACATTCTACACATGGAACTAAATCTCTGGATGGATTGGAAAGAAATCCAAAGGATGATTAAAGAGAAAGGTGGTTAGAGGTTGGCCGGGATATTAACACAGTGTGTTCAGAGTCCTCATGCACAGATTCCTTACCACAGTTCAATGTTACAAGTAGATATCTTGAGAAACGAAGGATCTGATTTTTATACAGAAAATAAACCATCGACCCAAGACCTACCTGGCTGATGATATAAAATACGGCAATGTCTTGGTTTTAGTTACCTCCTGAAGTAGCTTTACACTACAGGGAAGTTATTAACAGAAAATGACTGTCACATGTTTAATACATTTCTGGGAAAACCATGTTCCCTCAAAAGGAGCGCAATGCCTAAAAATAGTGTAGGAATCAGATGAGTCTTCAGTAAGTTCTCACTACAGCCTAGGGAAACCAGAAATTTTATACTGATTTTTTTGTTCTTGAGGTCATCACCAAGATATGCCACATTCTCGTACCTTTCTTCTTGTTTTGGTAAAGAATAGATGCCATAGACCAATTGAAAAGCAAAAGAGTGGACTAGAAATGTTTTGACGTGCTAAAAAGCAAAGTTATTTCTGATGCAAAGATTTGGTCAAGACCTTTCCATATGTGACTTGTAGGTCAAAATAAATAGGAATTAATCTCACCACTGAAGCAACAGAATTAGATATGCTAAAGCAGGCTTGATCTTGAATTTCTCAGTGAAAACACTCACTTGTGTACAGAAAGCTTCTTTGTATGCTGAGTAGATAAATGCGAAGAAAAGTGTGAAGAAGGAGTCCTGG
The DNA here is from genome assembly GCA_013397795.1 of Orthonyx spaldingii. Taxonomy (NCBI): domain Eukaryota; kingdom Metazoa; phylum Chordata; class Aves; order Passeriformes; family Orthonychidae; genus Orthonyx; species Orthonyx spaldingii. Next base: position 1,024,553 of record VZTJ01002639.1, on the reverse strand, counting down.
CTTATGGGGTTAGCTGGTTTTCCCCATAATAGCAGGATTTAAAATGTCCATAGCCCATAAAGTTGTACTGGAGACCTTCTATTAATCTTTTTTCAAGGAGATCATTAAGCAGGTCCTTTTATTTGGAGGTTTAACAACCATGGGGAAGCCTTGGCAATCTGGGCCAGAAATGCTTCTAAACCACCACAATATAATAATTGATCTTGCAGCTGTGTGGTAAACATTATAAAGACAACTTGTAAAATCACAATAGTTGCCACTTCACTTTCAGCTAATCACACATCAATATCTCATTCCAACTTTGTGACAAGAAACCTGAAAATAACAAAAGATTCCTGACTATCTGATATATATTTCCTGTCAGCAGTGTAAGGCAGTTCAATGCACTACAATGCAAAATAATTGAGGAACAAACCTTCATCAAAGCATCAATGTGTTTACATTCTTTTCTGTGTTACATTGGATGCCTACTTGTTTCTTTAAATAGCTGTCAAACTTCTTAGAGAGGAAGGACACAGCAGGGTAAGTAAAACCTTCTCTCTTCTAGCATCCTAATATTTGCTAAGTTCATCTACAAATTGCTGCATAAGACACTTCACTCCATCACTTTCTATCAGCATGTCACCAGGAGTGCTGGTGCAACCAGCAGGGATGTCTGGCACCAGTCAGTGATGTCAAATCTAATTTAATGCTGGAACTGACTCAGACGACGTGATATTCCGATGAATATTAGAGGAAGTTCATGGAGTCTCTTTAGAAGCACCATGATGGCCAAGACTGGGAGGACAGAATTGTAGCAGGTCTGTTGCTTTGGGTGGCAAAACATCTGCTTGGGAAGGAGGCAGAAGAGATTGGTGAAGCTTAAGCGCAGCCTCAGTTTCTCGTGGGATAAGGTGTGTGTGAAAGAAATAAACAGAGAAAAAGTCTTCTCTTTCCTTTCTTCCACATGCAGAGGAAGAATTGTGTGTTGAGATGCTACAGAATGCAGGAATTGCAGGGAATTAACAATATCAATGTAGTCATCTGGAAGTGTGAATATATGACTGAGGGCAAAGGATTAAAAAACCATTTTTCCTGAAATTTTCTGAGGTTAGTTTTCAAGTCAAGCAAGTGTTGGGAGAAAGCAGAGAGAATAAGTGTTCAGTGATCCTCCACTTTTCTGGTTCTCCATGTGATTTTCACTCAGAATTACAATGGTAGGAGACATCATTGCAAGGTGGTCTAAGGAACCACCTAAGAATGGGTTTATTCCTCATTTTAACCTCCTTCCAGACACACACAATCATCTCAGCTAACAAAGGTATAGCTCAAAACCTACTTAAAGAAGGAAGTAGAAGATTGACCATACCAGAAAAGAGAAAATAATTTCCATAGAAGCCTCCAAAACTCCAAAACCTAAAAGGAACCTGTAATTGGCAAAAGTTTCTCTGAAGTGTTTGGAGAAACTGTGTGGTATCCCACTTCATGGAGCACAAGAGAACCATTTAATTCTGATCTTGAAGAACACTGAGCTGGCTTTTTCCTTATTCTTGCTTGTGCTTCATCTTGAATAAAGTGGAGCAGTAAATTATATAGGTGACACCTTTTTTTCCCCACATTAACTAAGAATCCTTCAGCCAAAGAGCACTTTAAATTAAATTAAGCATTTATGGTTCTGTAACATCTCTTTTGCACAGTGTAAGGAAAGCAGTCTGAAAACTAAATTCAGAATTTGGCTTTCTCAAATGATAATGAATTTACCCAGGCCTTGAAAATGTACAAGGTCCCAAGGTTTAAAGATGTGATGTCACTAAACTCCATTTGAACATGGATTAAAAGTGGTTCTTCAAAAAAACGCTGGCCAGAAGTCAAGCTTACTACTGAATTTCCAAATTCAGTCACAGCTACATCTTTCCATTGCTAAGTAAAATCCTACTGATTTTTCTTACATGCTTGATCAGAACATCTAGGAGAAATGGAGATGATCCGAACTTATGTTCATGCTCAAGATACTAATTCATTAAATCCAGATTTTGTAAACAGCTGAGAATAGTGGTATTATTTAGGTAACCCTTACATCTTACATAGGTATGGAATACATCTCACATTATTATGTAAAGATTCAGGAGACTGAACCTCACCTGACAGCATTTCCATACCTATAGACCCAACAATGCATTTGCAGGCAAAAATTCTCCACAGCTGACTCATAAAAACTCTAAGCAATGGAAATATGAAGTATGAATTCCCTATATCACAGCAACCATATGGCAAGGGACATAGGTCATAGAAAGTAATATTTTTAAGTGACTCAGTGACTTCATGATCACTGATTTTGTGCTTGCTATAGAGGTATATGATCCTTGGACATCTACTACCCTGAATCCAGCCGTGCTTTGAGAAGCCTTAAAACAAGGCCTCATGTTCAATTTAGTTTGTATATTTTTCTAATTGAAAAAACAGTTTTCAAGGTTTCAAAATTGTATTGGACACCGTGATGTAAAAAAATAGAATACTACAATATTAAAAAAAATGGTGGAGAAATGTATATCTTAAATATATTTACAGCAACATTGTTATGAAAATATAAGAGTACAGTATTACTTTAGCACATCTTCTGGACACATCACTTCAAAAATATTTTCCCTTGACAAATCCTTTAAAAATTACAATCTTTTGTGTGTTTTTTCCTTATGACAGTACTTTCTCCCTACATTTTCATTTGCATTTTTTTTCAGCTACTGAAAAAAAAAAAGTATAAAATATAGCTATTACTAGCAACAGGGACAAACCTAAATAAGTATTTTGTATGTATGCATACATTTGTGCTACAAGAGATTTAAACAAATTCTTGTCCTTGATAGAAAATTATGTGCAACGACTGGAACAATGGAAATTTATTTGCTTTAGTTTGCAATAAAATTTTCAACACCCATCTAATTGCCTTTTCTGACTTCATATCCTGGGGGTCTCAGGCCACCAGCTGAGAAACACTGTCTTAAGGAGAAACACACTGAGAAAGAGAATGGCTTTTCAGGAGCAGAACACAAAGAAAAAGCGTCATCATCACTGTTACCAACAAAATTGTAGATTCAGGTTTCCATTTCAATAACATGCTTAAATTTCCTTCCATTTAAGCAACAAAAAGTAAATCAGCAGATAACAGACACGCCAACATGTGGCATCTTTCCATGTGGCTTTTTTGTGCTGTTTAAATATTTTTTGTCACTACCTGAAGTCTATTTCAGGCACCAGATGTGATCTATAAATTCAGGTTCAGAGGATTAAAAAAAAATAATAAAGAACCCCACAATTATTGCCATCTCTTTCACTGAGAAAAATGAAAACGTATTACCTCAGGAGAAGGCAGTCGAGTCATATCTACTTCACCACCAATTGGTGAAGAAAGAAGTTTGTCACCTAGAATACTTTTCAAACAGGCTGCCATTACTTCCTGTTGTTTAGGGCTGCAGTGATTCTCCAAAGACAGTACAAGTGGATAGGCAGATGACTGGAAATATAATTTTAAGATTTTCTTATTAATAAATAAAAATATGGATAAGTGCTTTTTCAAAATATCTTACAAAAGTCCCCTTGGCAATCTGTATTTTCCTTCTTTTTCAAAACGTTCAGAATATAGATCAGTTGTTTCAGGTTAGTAACACACTAAAAAAGCACACAAAATTTGTGGAAAAGAGAAAGCAATTGAAGAAAAAATGCACCTTTAGAAAGTTAAAACAGAGGTAGGCATATGCAGAGGTGTAAAAAAAACTTTTGTTTTGGCTTTAAAAGGTAAAATCAAATTCTAAAATTAAAATTGACAAAGTAAAGCAGGATTAGATGTCTTTTGCTTTAGTTTATGACAGATTTCAATTGACTACATTTAAAGTTGACAGCATCTCTAAAGCTTGTTCAGAAATCATCGCCTTTACATGAACAAGCTATACTTTTTTTTTATTTTTCATAATGTTGCACACTTTTCTAGGGACTCTCTACACTTTGCTCATCACAGTACTTAAGCAAGGGAAATTGAGTCAAAATGAGAGAATGGCACAAATGAAACGCATCCATTTAGATGTTTAATAAATCTCATAAATTGCCAGTAATACTGGTGGCTACCAAAAAAAAAAAAAAAATAGCCTGAATAAAATTTTTGCTCAGGCAGGACCTAAATTGTCAGTAAGGAAAGCACCATTTGCTGTTTTCCCCATCTTTATACTTGTCCCCTGAGCCTTTGCTATTGACTGTTAATAGAAGCACAGCTCAGCCTGCATGGACAGCTGCTACCAACCAGTATCTAGTGTGATTGTATCATCTCATTGGCACTTGGGCTTGTGAAATGAAGTTTGCATTAGAGTTAAGTACAACATGTTGTGTATTAGCAAAAATATTAGAGTTATATCCAATGGGTTTTGGAGGACAGTGAAGTAAAATCTTGTTTCCAATTTCACTTTTAAAATCAGAAACTAAATAAATTCTATATAGAAAACAGAACAGAAAAAACCACAGCTTTGATCAACACTGAGAAGGCTATAAACACATATGTATAAAAATCCATATAAATTTATGATCATAAATGCATATATTCTCACACATAATGCTGGCCTGAATCTGAGTTATCTTAATAGTCATTCAGGACTTCTTTGAAGAGTTTTACCAGAAGCCTGAGACAGTGCCAAAAACTCTCCAGTTTTCAGTGCTTTTCCAGAGACAGGCAAAAGGGACATTGCCCTGATGAGTCACCTGACCAGAAAAATCAGTAGCTGCTAACACTTATCAGGTTCAACATTCAAAATAAAGAGGGGAAATGGAAAACAAAGTCTCAAACTCATATATTATCTAATATTTTGGTCTATTTCATAAATTCACACATAGACTATAAGACAGATTAATAGCAGCAGAAGAATAGGTGAAGTAAAAACATTTTAAAAACATAAAGAAGGAGCAAAACATCAGACCAATTCTGAACTAGTTCTTCACTTTACATTCAATCCTTGTTTAAATGATCTCAGGTGACAATTCCACCTAACAAGCTGAGTAAGATCACCTGAGTTCTTTACACCAAGTTTGGTCAATATTCATTATCAGGAACATAAGTTTACAATTCCTTAAAAACGTTTTTAAAATATATTGGGAACAATTAGCACAATTGTCCTGTAATTAATTTCAACAATGCCCATTGCCACAGTCTCTGTTTCACATTTTTTTACTCTGGAGAATTTATAAGAGCCATCCCTGGCTTTGTTAAAGCAACCATCACATTCTGACCACCTTATGTATGCATCCATATGTCTATACATACCATAAACGCATACTTGTCAATCACATGGATTACAGAACGAAACGGAATTTTGCTTGTTAAAGTGTGACCGTGATACACAATAGGTTCATTGTTGGTGCCATCCCAGCAGTCAATTTCCAGGCAACGACATCCTTTTAAGAGAGCACTTCAGAAGAACAAGAGAAACAATTTTACAGCCAAAAGAAAGATACCACACTTTTTTGTACAAGTTGCTGTATTTCTGATTACAAGCACATTGGTTAATTACAGAAAAACCACCTCATTTTCATCATAAATAAAAATAAATCCTACAGAATTATATGAGACACACATACTTGCTGTTGTTTATTTTAGGTGTGTTAGGTAATAAACTTTATTAGAGCATTAAAGAATATGGGATTACCTGAACTATCTTTCTTAAAAGACTAAAAACGAGGGTCAAAGACTTCAATAAAGGAATTTTGGAAAAAAGGCAAATTGTCAGTTAAAATAAAAGAATAAATATTTTAAATGGTTTTTTTTCTATTACTATTCCAAACTTGCCTTCAAGTTTGACAATCACTGTACATAAAAATCCATTGCACTTAGAGAATCAGGTTGCACTTGGTCTTTACATAAGTCAGTTGTTCTTCCCAGACCTTATTTCTAAGAGGGAGTGCTAAAGTTTCTCAGGCTCCTTAACCTAACTGCTTTAATTTTAAATGTTAGTGGCATCCCTTAAATTCTGAGGTTTTTAATATTTGACTTGCAACTAACTGAAACATTTCTTATAAACTATTTTACTTAATTACCAATCTGTCTTTTACATGCTGCCTTTCGCACATTAACAATATGTCAAATATGCCTCTAGCTGATTTTAGCATTTTCCTCACACAAACAGTAGATAAAGAGGAAGAGAGAGGGGGTTATACCCTCTTTGCAATTACTTTCAGCAATGCAGCATTAACATCATGGAATTTTAAATACTGTTAGAAATTCGGTATTGTTTCTGATGGCTGCAAGTCACTACAGAACAAACACACAGAGCAACCAAAAAAAATAGAGCTCAGATAGATGATGGTTTCAACTGCTTTCTCTTCACTACAGAAGTACACATAATAGGAATTCTGGGCACTTGTCGTCCTAACTCTTAATACTTCCTGCCCTCTCAGCGTTGCCTTTATTGCACAATTTATTTCCTTCATTGCACAATCCATTTCCTTCCTCCCTGTCTTGGCAATAAGGCATCCTGCTCATCATCCTCTTGGAGTCACACCCTGCAGAGGTTCCTCTCCCTGCTGGCTGCTTGGGTGCCCTTGTTGTTGTTGTTGTTGTTTCTAAACTGCCCACATTGCAACATGCACTGAACACAGATGTCCTTGACATAGACATACTCCAACATGCATCCTGTGTGTTGATCAGATTAGAGCTTGCCTGGGAATTTTACATTTCTTTCAGGGAGTTGTTTATTTTTGCATGGTGTGCTGAGATTAAAGAATTATTTAATCACGTACTGTACACCATACTGTAGATTTCATTTTCTCCAAGGTTGATTTTCTGAGATGTAAGTGAAAAAATAGATTGTTTCCAGACTATGAACAGATGGTTTGGCAAATATATTAAAAACTGTACACACAAAATAAAATACCACTCTCACATTTTCAGCTTGTATCTGTGATGGCTTTGTCCCTTATTGCCAAGTAGGATTCTATGTGACTTAATATTAAAAAGAAAAAAAGAAAAAAAAAAAAAAAGCCAAGGAATGTTTAAAATATTAAAAAACAATATCTAAATACCTGGTATATCCCCATAAATGACTGGGTCCCATTAGCTGGTCAGCTATCAAGTAGGTGTTGTGAGAAGATGAAATAAAATAGTCACATAATGGCTGGTTCATATCTTGATAGATGGTTCTGTGCTGGCTTTTAAATATTGAACATTCATCTGAGTTCATGTACCTTATAAATCCTTCAAATGACATCTGCCTTTTCTTCCTCACTGAACAAAAACAAAAGTGAAAAAATCTCTGACGTCAAGCCAAACTGACGGTTATATCTATGTACTTTCTGAAATTTTTAATAGCCAGTTCTGAACACTGCAAAAGGTTATACAGCACAACACTTTCCTGCAATTTTAAAATTCATAACAAATGTATAAACAACACAAACATCAGATGCGTGTGGCTCTGGAGCTGAATTGCTGTGGTTCAAACTTCTGAGAGGAAAGAAATGTGTTTTGACACTTTATTCTTCTATGGACACCAGTAAGAAGAGTTTGCAGTAGTCCTAATTAAATATAAAGTAAAATATTTGTTGTTTAATTTGGAAAGTAACATGCTAGATAATGCACTAAGAAAATCTTCTTTTCTCTTTTAAAAGAACAAGGATTGTTCTCTAAAATGTCAGTCAGAGATTCGCAATACAATCTTCCAGAAACTATGATTCTTAGCACCAAATGTCTTCCCCAGGGGTGGAAAATTCCAAAAAAAATATTGATCAAAACATGTTTAGAAATATTTGAAATAAAAATAATATCTTAACAAAATAACTGCCTACACAGATGATTTGCAAATCAAGCTGATTACACTACTGCATTTATAACAAAATGAGCCAATTGCATCTATACCAGGGACAGTCGTCCCATTTGTTTTGGTTTTGACTGATTTAATGACAAACAGAGACATTACACTGCCAACTACTGCTCCCAATGTCATGTCATGTTTCGAATGCATTCATTTTGCAAATGATATAATCTCAAAAGTCAGCTTTGCTTGAAAACATAGTTTGAAGTAGCGAGGGATTTTGCCCAGCTCTTACTCTAAAATAACCTTATTGTCACCATAGCAGGCTAGTAGAAAACAAGCAGTAAATAATCCAAGATTATTTTATGCTAACAATAACTTGGAAGTCAATGTATACAAACTTGGGGGCTGGAAATACCTGCACAAAAAGCCCCTTTTCTGACCTGTGAATTCTTGCTACAGCTATAAGAATCAGAATTTACAAGTTAGAATCACAATTCTTGATCTTCAGTGTGTGACAGACTGAAAGTTTTACAGCTGAATGAGCATTTACAGAAAATAATTATTTCTCAATTACACAGGTCTTTGAACTAAAAAACACGCAATGTTTTAAAATGATAAAGAAAAACAGAAGGCCATCCAGAATGTCAAACATACATTCACCCACCAACTGTTATTCCTACCAGAAGTCTTTCTGAAGCTATTCTTCCAGACTTCCATTATGAAGAATCCACAGACAACCCAGTAAAACCGTTTCAACAGCTAAGTAACCTTGTTATTATGAAGTTTTCCATAACCAGGAAACAGAAGTTTACCCTGAAACTTTCTTGCTGCCCAAAATATTTGTTAAATTTGGTATTATTCCTCTCCCCTTTTTTCACGCTCTTTCACATATGAAAACTGCTCTTGCACTTCCCTCATTCCAGTGCTTTCCACAAAACCAAATCCAATGCAGGGGACCACCTTTCTGTTTTAGATTTCTGAAAATTTTCATTTTCCTTCTATCCACCAGTGTTGTTGATCTTTCATAGGAGAAAACAGGATACTATTTCTTTACGGAATGTCCTGACGAACTGCTACTCATCCTTACCATCTTAGAGGGATTTACATTATTTGCTCCATTTTTTTTTCTGGTAGCTGACAGTATCTAGTTCCTTGGATGTTCCCTTTCTAAAATAGATATTACATTTGATCTTTTCCAGTTTTTCAATTCATCATGAATTTTCCCCCTATTTGCAAAAGTAACCTTTGACTTGTATTAGTCAAGCTTGTTACAGTCAATTTTCTAAGAACTTGGATTTGTCAACCTGTCTTCACTGACCTGATTCCATCATTTAAAAAGGTCCTACCCTGTTTTATCCATATTTTTGACTGAGATCTTACTCAGATTAAGAATATTAATAATATTAAGGAGCAGATTGTACTTATTGCATCAGGAATTTGTTTGGTCTTTTTTTAACTAACAGATTTGCAGGCTGACTTATTGATACCCTGATGACTTGAAAATTGTACCTTATTTAGTATCTTGACTTAGATTTATCTACATGCACATTATGTTATTCTACACTTGCAACAATTGGATTAAGTTTCTGTTTTCTGAATCTTTGAATTTTTTAATTTTTTTTACATTACTCGAAACAGAATGCATTCATCCTGTGTGCTTTGTCTATAATGAATTACATGAACTGTCTGGAATTAATTTCTGATTAATTTATTTTTCATGGTCTATGTATTTCTCTGAGCAATTACAAGTAGAGCTGGTAACTACTTGTGTGTGTGCATGTGTATTTTCTATTTTCTGACAATTCATACCTTTCCAGCATTTATTTATTAAAATAGTGAAAAATACTGGCTTTTCAAAGTCTTGCTTATTTTCTGAATTATTTATGATGGTTTCCTGGCTGTTCTTGCCATTGACAAAATTTAGCTGCAATATTCTCAAGAGAAATTAATGTTTAGGCAAATATGCTGATGACCATAATCCACCTAAAATGAAAGTACAGCATTGCTTTGTTAGTCAACAAAGCTCTTGGACTTCAGCAAAACATTCAACTCATATCTCCAATCAAGGGTATAAAAATCTTTGTATTTTTGTAGAGCTTATTATGGGCCCTTACATTTCTGAGGAATAGCCCAGTCATACTATTTTCTCACCATCTACAGACATTTCCTGCTTCTACATTAAAGGAAATGGGAATTCATCTCCATAACTATTCCACAGCGAAAAGACTTTCATCAAGGCCTTACATTTCTCCCCTGGATGAACTTCAGTCTTTTTCTCCATTAGGACCTTTCAGCAGTAGCTAGTGTGCACACACATATCCATTTGTTGTAGAAAGGGAAGGCAAGAAAAGATTTCTGTCTTCTTGTTGCCTCTTTTTGTTCACAAAGTTCAGTGACTTTTTCTTGCGCTCCTCTTTTAGATAGTGTGGAATTTATTTTATTAACAATATTCTTTTAGAATGGGTGGGGGGCTCCAATCTGATTTAAGAAAAAGTTATTTTTCTCATTCCTCCTGTTAAGGTAAACTCCAGCTCTGCCATATATACAAATATTGTCGTATCAGAGAGGAATTATGGATATAATCTGAGTATTTGAAAGACTCAGATTACGTTATACATTATTTTTAGAGTTTATTACATTCTGCTTTCTTATTTATCTTGGAACTTCTTTGAAAGTATTTTTCTGCCTCTTTGGAGAGAAAGATTTGAAAATTTTCATAAGATGTTTGCTGCCCTGAAGGCCTGTAGAGCACCCACACTGAAGCAGACAAAACAAGTAAGAAATGCCTGTGCACTGGCCAGAGTCTCCTGCAAGACCTGTTTCCTCACTGAAGGGACTGAGTACAACCTGCAGCCCTGACAATGTGGAGCAGGGGAGAGGTGTCTGGACTGAAGTAGAGACTGGGAAGTGGGGAGGAGAAGAGCCTGAACTGAATTTGAGACTAGGAAACTGGGAGAAAGGTGTTTCCGGTGTTTTTAAATGTATGTGTGTGTTCTTTGTTTCCTAAGAGCTAAATTAGGTATTAAATGTATGTGTTACTTGGCCCCCAGAGATAGTGAAACGGGTACAAATATGTTTGCTGGGAATTTTAGGGATGAACTCATGAGAAATGTTTGCAGTCAGAGACAAGGGTGTTGCTCTGCTATATTGGAAGAAGGAAGCTTTCAATCATTGTTGAAAGTCAGGCAGAATCACCACCAGATGGAATTTCATACTATGAAATTTGACTACTTTCCATCAGACTAAAACATTTATCCTCTAAGGGAACAGTTGGAGAGAGAAATATTTCCTTGACTACAGTAAGAATACAGTTATTCCTTTTCTACTCTGAGTTTATATTCTAGGGAGCCTTTTTTCTACCTTACCCACTCTTATAACTGGTGCATACAGGAATAAAGTATCTGTCTGAACAGCAGTTCAGTTTTCTAATGGTTTCTATCTCATAATCATCTTCATTTGAAAATTCTTCCTGAGACTGGATGTTTACACACCCTTTCATACATCTGAATTATTGTGTCTCACAAATCCAGTGACAGCCATTGTCTTAGCTGAGATTTTTAAGTCATCTTTCTTACTTCACATGATTTTTTATGAAATCTGTAGGAATTTGGCAGAGATCTCTACTGTGTTAAGTTTGATTTACATTGGCCAATGGGATCAAATATTCTCTCCCGCAAATTTATACTCTCCATGCTGCTCTGTCTCTCACACACATGCACAAAAAAAAAACCCAAAAAAACCCTCAAGACCTTACATCCCAGGAATAAACTGAAAATGTTTTTTTGATTCACAAACACATTCTGGATTACTCAAAGTCTTTCTCTGACAGATGCACCAGGGTTATATTGTTATTTACAAAGCAAGCTAGTTTTTTAAGACAGGATTGCATTTCTGCCCTGTTTTTTTTATTGCCTAGCAGGAAAATAGGCAGGAGTCTTTGAATAGCACTACATTGCGAATAATAGTGGGATGCACATTCTTATCCTCACTGTGCCTCTAATCCTATCCATGTAAATACTGAATAATGAGCAATATTTTTTTTAAAAAATACATATAAACCAAGCTTTAAAAAAATGCATTTATTTGGCATGTTTTCTTTACTCTCATTTAATGAATCGAGGCTTCTCCTCAAAGCTAATAGTAAAATGGGCAGAAAATGGAATGTTTGTGAAGAACAAAACTGACGTTTGGGTATTAATAAGACACAACTGTCAGGTGTGAATCACATATTCATATTGTGTGATCAATTTCATAGAAATGGATCTTTCTGCCAAAAATGCAAGCTTTTAACGCACACATGAAAAAGTCTGTTAAGGTAGCATTTTGACAGTAGACATTTAAATTTTATAATAAAAATGAAAGAGTAATTAATTCCATACTGTCCTGAGCTAGGTACAGTACCGACAGAGAGTAAATTCGGAGTTATCTGGCTCAACAGCTTTGAAAATCTCTCTGCACAAATGTTAGGGATCCACAATGCTATAGATGGATTTACCGAAGTTATATGTAAAATCTAGTCACTGTTTCCATCCTAATCTTGACATGCCAGTGCTATCACATTTATCAGAGAATGGTCATTGCTGTCAGCAAACCTGTCAATCAAGTGTCAAAACCTGCCCTTTTCCCTTTCTGTAATACACAGGGCAAGGGTGGCACATGAGTCCAACAGATCATTCCCGATGAATAATATTCTGTAGCCAATTCAGAACGACAGTTACACAGAATGGTCTATCACAATACTGTATGAATCATCTATCATGCCAATCAGAACTGGGACTTGTTAATAAATGCGTTTGAGTGGGAGTTTGATTTCACTCAAAGGAGCAGGAACAATACAGAGATTATTCTGTTCAACAAGATTATTTCAAGTTACGAGACAAACAATTTTATCACAGGTGAAGAAACAAACAAGAATTTGGCTCAACATCTGAAATTTAAACCAGACATTACATTAAACCTATAGAAACTTCAGTTGATATTTACACATTTGTTTTCCAATGGACTGAAGATTTTTTCATTGTTTGACTATGTTGTAGCTTTTAACCTTCGCATCAAAACAAGTAACACAAAATAAAAGGACCCTTTTAAACTGGTAACTTGTACAATTGGTAAACATATTAGTTCCTTTGAAAGAGCAGAATATGTTCAATAAAATACAGTCAAATTGGAAAGGCAACCAGCAAAGAGTAAAGGCATTAGGAGTCACATGTTTTGCAGCTATGGCTGGACAGTAAGTGCCTCTTAATGAAACACCAAATGTCTTCTCTTTCTCAATCAAAGAGTAACGTTTTCCATTTTCTTCTTCCACCACAGGTCAGCATCGATAATCCCGGGCTACTATTCCAGAAGACATATTTTCTCCTTGGGTTTGTTTTTCTTAACCAGTTATCAACTCCACCCATTTTCAAAGACTGGGAACCAAGGAAACTAAAGAATGAAACATCTGAGATTCCTATTTCACTGAATAAAGTAACAGCTTGCAGCAAAATGCAGTTAAGTCCTTTTCATAGCTTAGTTGTAAATTTTGCCTCAAGCTGAATTCAGTGAAACTCAGCAGAAGTGTTACACCCCAATATGAGGCACGTTTCAATAGGTGAAGAACATGTTACAGATTTATGAACTTCTCATCTCAGAATTTTCATGATACAGAAAGGGTGACCAGGCACCTATGAGAATCTTACACAGTGCTTCTGTAAGTAATTCAAAGTGACATAAAAGTCTTGTCCGAGGCCTTGCATTATCACTAAATTACTCAAGGGAGAGAAGACAGTGTAATGAGCAGACAAGCAAAATGGCAGATAAGAACCTTAAGAAAAGCAAATTGAAAATGGTTTGCAATGAGTTGAAGAACTGAATATATAGAAGGACAAGGAATAAAAGATAAATAAATGACAGAAAAAAGAAGAGAGCAGAAAAAGAGGGGCACCATGAAAATAAATTAAAACACAGGAAATAAAAAATAATAAATAGAAAAAAAGACACTGCTTTTAAAGAAATAAAGATATGAGGTTTTTTGCAAAGCAGTCATTGACAAAAATACAATAAATAAGAGCTAGATATCAAATACTTAAACTGTGCATACCTTCATCAATGGGTTCATACTTCATAATAATTTCTAAGGCAGTTGTTTCATTAGCTTCAGTTTGAAATTGTTCTTTTACAAGAAATTTAATGAGCTGGGTGTCAGGCAGAATTCGGCCATCTGATGAGTAAGCCTTGAATAGTTCTTCAAATTCAGGTCTGTGTACAAGAGCTCGATAAATTGCTCTGAAATCGTCCATGCTAATTATCTGTCCTGAGTGTTTGTCAACAGTTTTCTGAAAAAAAAGCAACCAAAGAAAATTTAAAAAATAAAATCAATAAAACAACACACAATGATACAAAGTAATGCACCAAACACTTTTGTAACTGACCAGAACAGTGAGATTCATAAAGGAACCCTCAGGCAACAGTGACTGCAATGCATTATCATATTACATTCTTCAACTTTTAGATTACACTTTGTGTGCTACAAATATTTTATATAAAGTAAAATGGACCATATGACATAATTAGCATCTAAATAAGTGCAATAAATTTAGATTTAATGCATTTTTAATATTAAAACACATTGTAGAAAATCTCTAAAATGCTATGCATTAAAATAAATTTGCAGCATAAAACTTATCAAGTGGAAAATATATTTAGTATAATACCTCTCCAACAGCTATTTACACCATATTGTAAATACTGTCAGTTAAATTTGCAGACAAAATATAGCAACCAGTAATCTTAAAAATGAAATAAGAATGACCAAATTACCATGAGATACAAGTGTTCCAACACTTCAAATAAGAAACTCTATTAAAGTTTGAAGACAAGATATTTTATAACAACCTATGACATCATGTTCTATTCTTAACAAGCCAGAATGTTTAACTTAGATTAATTATTCACACTTTCAGAATTCTTGAATTGTAAGCTTGCAGAGAGCTTACAAAATGTTAGGATAGTAATTAATTTCAGTGTTTCAGTATAAAAGCTGCCAGAAAAGTTAAAAGGGCAAAAGAATTTGAGTAGAATAATACTTTTTTACCATTTCTGCCTTTTATATTTTTCTCGGGTTTAACAGTTCTATTTTTCCTTTAAAATTTTCTACTCAAAATAAGTAACTGCATACGAAATAGAAATGTTTCTAACATTTTGGCTTGAATTATTCTTAAAAGTTGCCAAATTAAGAGCAATTTGCTGGCAAAGTTGCTCACACAAATCACAAGTAAATGGCAATCCGCTGCCTCAGTGATTATCACTGTAAGCTGATCAAAATTCCTATTTGTTGGCTCCTCAAACCAAAACTGCCAAGGAGGCCAAGTTCCAGCATCCAAAACATGGCACTTACGATGGCTGGTTTGGCTTCCACAAAAGTGAATATAAACAGCAAATTGCTTACTTGAGCTCTGGCTGCTCTTTGATCAAGACTTCTGATTACTGCTAAATTAGATTGGTTTTGAAGCCATACCATAAAACCTAAAAGTTTAGTTGTCCATTGCCAATTCCTTCCTATGCAGTACAGTTCCTACTGTACTTCTGAATAAGTACAATAGGAGCAAAAATAAATTAGATAGCCGAAACAAGTACAAAATTAAATTTCATGAAGAGTTCTAGTGAAAAATCTTACAAATCAGTACTTCAGTATTTGCTTTGAGTTTGTGAAAGAGAATAAAAATGATCATTTTTAACAGAAGTCACTAGCAAGAAATTATTTCAGTACAAATGATAACGATACACATGTCATTACTGCTGAGAAATTCCCCATCTAAGGCTGATACCCTCAATCCAATTTTTAATGTTCTTAACAATACTGTTAAGTAGGAAAAGAAAATACCAATTTATTTTGGAAATAAACAGTTTATCGGGACTTGGAAGATGTTCCCTTAGTTACTGGCACAAAGAGAAGCTGGGCAAAAAATTAAAGTTTCTATTTCAGTTGCCTCTTGATGAAATATAGGCAATAATACTACACAGGAGAGCTCTTCAAATTAAAGTGATAAAAATAATGTCACTATAAAAAGATATTCTTATAATTTGGGGGGGGGGATAGATTTTTATCATTCCTGTTGTTATTAATGCACATCAAATCTTTGCCGTTCAGAAAAAGAAGAGGCAAAGAGTCTTGAGAGAAATTATATGAAAATTTATTATTCCTTAATACCTTAATGTTCATAATTCTGATATTGCTCAAAGGAGTATTATAGTAAAATAAACTCAAAAAGGACAGACAAGAAAAAAAAGCAGATTTTTCATTAAAATTATGTTTTCTATAAAATATATTTTGGTATATATAACCATTACATTAACTACTGATGTGTAGTTACTGACAATGATGTCAGTAAGATTCCCTTCCAGAATGCTTTGAATTTTTATTACACTAATGAGATAGTTGAGGCCCCAACCTACTGAACACATGTAAATCTTTCTCAAATAACAAAGAACACCTAACAGTGCTGCTCCAAATAACTAGACCAGGCTATTGAGTACAATATGTTGCTAAACACAACTAGATCAGACTTGTTCTTTGCAGGTCGCTTTCCTCAAACAATTCCTCTTGTCTCTACCCACAGCTGACCATCTCTCTCAAATTCCTGTCAGAAACCAAGGTAGGAGGAAGATAGAGGAAACAATGAGAAGGATCTTTAAGCTCTCAAGAGATTCTCAAGGTTGGCAGTTGTCTAAATGCAGTGCAAGTTCAAAAACCACAGGAAGCCTCTTTAGCCAGGGCTGAGCTCATGCTGCTGGTTTTACCTTAGCTTGACAAGGCAGACAACGAGAGAGAAAGACAGGGTGAGGAAAACTTAGTGCCTTCCTTCTCATGACCTAAAAGTTTCTGACTTGCCATAGTTAATTCAACTCTGCAAAATCAGGACAGAATCAGCCAGCTGGTTGCAACATTCTCAAAAGAATCATAGATATATATATACATATATATATTCACTTGGTTTCATTCTCTTAGGGAAACAGAATTACCAGACAGCTATTTTTGGGGGGTGGGGAGGAAATGAGGTAAAAGGAAAAACTTTACATCTATTGAGTCATTACTAGAAGGGACCTGAAGAACATGTAAATCCAGTATGTGCCAAGGCATTCAATTTTGTAGTATTTGCTCACTGAGACAAGATTCACTTGGCAGTAGTTTGCTTACCTACACTAAATTAACTTATTAAGTCCAATTTCTAGCTGTATCATGTAACCTTCATGGAAATCTCTTAAATCTCAAGGCCAAATCCCTTCCCTGGGGGTTAGAGTGCAATTCCCATCCATTCAGGCACACCTCTTAAATACTCCAGGAGAGGTATAGTGGAGAATTGAAGGAATGTGTGCTGAATAGCTCAGGCAAGTCCATGTTGCCCTCCTGGCAAGAGGGTCTTCAGGAAGTTGCTCTAACAGCTCTGTCCAGCATCAGACAGGCATGTCTGGACTTCTTAGCTTGATCACAGAACAAGATGGATGGGATGAAACCTGAATGCTTTAACTTTTCTCAAGTATGGCCATGTTACAAAAAAACCTGTGAATCAAAACCTACATATTTTCCATCTTACACTAATTTGTTGTGGTGAAAAGACAATGTTATGTGGATATCAGTCCTTTCTCTGAAGTAACAAGCAATATGACAGGAGGAAGTGACCTCAAGTTGTGCCAGGGATGGTTTGGATTGGCTATTAGGAAAATATTCTTCTCTGAAAGTATTGTCTAGCATTGGAACAGGCTGTCAAGGGAAGTGTCTGAGTCACAATTCCTTGAAAGTATTTAAAAGACCTGTAGATGTGGTGCTTAGGGACACAGTTTAGTGGTAGACTTTGTAATGTTGTATTAATGATTGGACTCAGGGATCTTAAAGATATTTTCCCATCTAAATTATTTTGATTCTAATGCAAGCCCTGGGTTATCTATTTTATGCAGACACAAAAGATCTGGAGGAGGCAAATTCTTTGCTGATTTTGCACACCACACTAGCTTGAAACACACTTCCCAAAAAATTAATTTTAAAAAGTCAGCAAATGTAAGGTATGTGTGTAACTGAAGTTCTAAACTGTTGATTGGTTAATGTACATACACCTTACCCTGAAAACATGTTTTACATGTTCTTCATCAAAAGGTATTTGCATTTTTTCAAGCAGCCTCATGCAACCCTCTAAATCAATATTCCCAGTCTTGAAATCATTCTGAATGAGATTCCAAAACCACGTATGACAGCTGAGGTTAAGGAATATTCTGGCCCATGAAATTGCCTTTTAATAGGGGGAGGAGGGGAGAAGTTTAATTTTGTTAAATCTAAGAAGCTTGTGCTTTCCTTTTCTCAAACTCTAGAACATCCTTGTCTTCTGACATCTGCAGGCCTTGAGGTGTGCAAGAAGAGATTTTGCTCTGTCCTCAGAAAATCTGAGGGCAGTGATCAGAAGGACCAAAGGGAGGGTGTGAAGGAGATCAAGGGGTGGTCAGGGTGCAGAAAGGAGTGCGGTGAGAGGAGGGAAATGTGGGAAGGCCGAGGGGATCCAGCAGCTGCAGGGAATGGTGGGCAGTGACAAAAAACATTGCGGAGTGAGTGCTCCCAGCACTGTGCCCACCCAAAAATTATCAACCGGCCCTGGCTGACAGGACTGGCTGCCCTGGCCCTCCCTGCCACCCGCCTGGGGATCTCCTGTGTGCCAGGTCCAGGCCTGAGGGGAAAGAGACATGTGGGGGCATCCCAATGCCAGCTGTCACAGGGCAGGGAGGAGAGAACAGGAGGAGAAGGTAGCAGAGGAAAAGGATATCTGTTCTCATCCATGGTGGTTGTGCATCGCCTGCTCGAATCCCTTCACTGCAGTGGTGTTGCCAGCACCTCGCTCGGGCTGACAGTGGGCTCCTCATGCCACTGTGCCCTGTTGGAATGGCATGGAATGTTTGCTCCCCCATCCTTCCAGTGTCCGCTCTGGTGATGTCACAAACTGCGGGCGCCCAGCGCAGGCCCATTCCTGCCACTGTTCCACCGCCCTGCCACCATCTTGTGCCTTTTCCTTCCAGCACAAAGTGGCCCCCAGGCCCTGCCCTGATCCTCCATCTCCCACCTTAGGATATCCCACACCCCCGGCATGTGGTCCAGGGGGTGAGGCAGGGCAGGCCTTTTGCAGCCAGCTGTGCCCCTGTCCTCCTGGGGAGCGCGGCCAGCTTGTTTGACGTCTCTCTGCTCAGGTCCAAGGTGACAAGCTGGCGAGGCGGGAAGCTGTCACCACAACACCTTCCCCACCGAATAACCAGGAGCACTGTGCTGCACTGCAACGCCTTGAGGGGAAATCCTTCCTTTGGGCCCTCGGCGGAACCAGCTGGCTCCACGGCAGGGTGTGACGGTGGATGCTGGGGAACTGCGAGGCCACCCCACAGGGCTGGGAGGCCACCCGAGCTCCCACGCCCTGCAGGGAACGGCTGTGCGCTCAAACCCTGGGCAAGAGCAGCTGTCCGTGTCCTGCTTTGAGGCACACCACTGTCGGCCTTCAAATCCCTGGGACAGCCTTCGGAAATCAGGGCTGGGCTTTCGCCCTGACTCCGTTTCTCACTCATTTTACAGGGATTCTTCTCCAGGCAAACTGCTTCAAAGTTGCCAGCTTCCATGTAACTGTCAGCAAGCCTGAGTGAGGCTCTAAATGTGACAGACCAAAGGCAGTTTGCCACAGATTTCATGAAACTTGTGAAAGCTGAGGACACCAAGTTTTGTATTGGCATTCTGGAAAACGTTCAGGTTTTGTCAGAGGATATATGGGGGGAAAATCTGTTGAGGAATTCCCTGCTACTCACACTTTTATGAACTGAAATAAACTATAGAATGATCAGCATCTGAACACCAAGGTCTCCAATGCTATAGTGCCCCAATGCTTACTGACATAAGAATCATGCCTTTGATATGAGTGCCTATATAAAAAAAGGGGGGGAAAGACAAAATGGAGTTGTTTGCTTTATTTATTTCTGGATCACTCAGGAGAGTACAGAGACTTCCATCAGTCAAAAACCACTTCAAAAATAATGCAGATCTACAGTGACTGGAAGTAATTTGCTTTTATTTTTTTTCCATTTCTTCACGTATTTTTCTAGTACTTTACTAGTAATAGTCAAAATGTCAAAGGCAGAACAGTGCTACAGGTGAGGTAGTAAGCACATTCTTACTTTGCTTTGTAATTTTAACCAAAATTCAATTTAC
Source organism: Orthonyx spaldingii (assembly GCA_013397795.1). NCBI lineage: Eukaryota > Metazoa > Chordata > Aves > Passeriformes > Orthonychidae > Orthonyx > Orthonyx spaldingii. The sequence continues at coordinate 1,004,582 of VZTJ01002639.1, read as the reverse complement.
TTATGTAACTTTACATCAAACGAAATGTTGATTAAAGGAAGTTGGTAAGGTAGATTGGCAAAGATATTGGGACATTATATCTAGATTTTGTTCTCATTTCTACTGAAACACTGTAAATTCAGCCTTCAGGATTTCCTTGTGCATATATCTCTGAATCCCTGATACAGGCACATGAACAAAAGGAAGATCAGGACACAGGAGGAATAAATTTCTTATAGCTACTGCAGAAGATATTTCAGGACTGACCACGGATGTATGCTGGGTGTTGCAGCATTAAAGAATAAAGTAATGCTACTTCCCCTCTCCAGTATTTATTACAAAGGCTGAAGGAATGTATGTGATTTTGGTTTGCTTTCAAACTACGATATTGATTGTTTCTTAACATTTATCACAAATTATTATGATTGCCTACCATCCTTGGTGTTTTCTGTAAACATAACTTTTAGTTAGAGTTTCAACCAAGTTTAATTTCAAGCACTACTGTAAACACTACACTTTTAAAAAATACTGGTGTGAACATTTGAGCACTGTTCTTACAAACATTAGATGTTTTTAATGTAAGCATAGCATTTTGCTGTGGTTCATCACAGCTGGTGGGAATTGCAGAGCCACATGGATTGAACACACCCTTTTGTAAATACTCATCTGTGGCTTTATAGATTCACTTTTGACTGGCCATGATTGCTTTCACTGCCTTGATTTTAAAATGTAGTAAAGAGCTACACATTGCTATGGTTTTGGGGAGGACAAATATTATGCTTAAAATGGACATCTTCAGATTACTCTTTCGATGGAAAATGAAGATTTTGCATACATGTTGCCCCCTGATTTGGGAGACTCCTTTCTCTATGTATCTGGATATGATAATTAATTTCAATGTAGTTGAATAGGGAGAGGGATGGAGCATGGAGAGCATTTTCTGTGCTCCCTCAGTTCTTCACAGAGAGCTGCATTACCTATGGGTCATTCTCTTTTCACCCCACAGCTGCCACTGAGATCCATCCAACACCAATCCAGCCTTGAGTGCCTGCGTTTCTGCTGGAGACCATTAATGAACAAGCAGCTGTCTTTTCATGAAATTTGGCTGAATATGTGATTGTTTCTTTATTGAAAGTAAAAGTAATTTTATTAAAAATGTTGTACAACTAAGGGCTGCTGTAATGAAGGTGGGCTGTTGTGAGTCTAGTTCATGTCTGTAGTACCAAAAAATAGATGACATTTTGGACATAGATTTAAGTGTTAACAGAAACAGATATAGCACTAGAAATTCTGGATTGGGGAAAAAAAGCACCTTTTACAAACACAAATATTGAACATGAACAAAAAATAAGGAACAGTCGAGAATGGTGAAAAGGACTAAGCAGTTAAATGACTTTCAGTTTCAACATTTATTCCACCAGATCAATCCCTTATGAGATGCAAATATATGCCATTTTGCAATATACTGTTTTGTTCTGTATTAATAGAGAGAATTAAATTCTCTCTTCTTTAAAATGCTGTTTCCACATGGCAAAACTGCAGCAAGGAGTGCAACAATAGAAACATTTAATATTGTCCGATTATACAATTTTCTTATCTTCCCTATCAGTCTACCTTTATGAACTTTGCATTTTCTTTCAATTTCATTTCTCTATAAAAGAGAGAATCTGTGAAACCAGAATCTGCAACAAAAGCTGCTCAGAAGGATGGAATTTTGGCAGAGTAAATGTTCTGATGTGACTGAAAATGCTCATTCATTTTTTGCAAGGCTATGAAATTAATTTGGGAAAGGTAATTACAAAACAGGCTTTGTCCATTTTTCCTCTGCATTGTCCAGGATGGGTTTGGATGTTTGTTTGGGTTTTTTTTTTATTTCTTTGGAAAGTGGAAACTTGAGGAAAAATAAACATTAGGAGAATAAACTGAATGTGTCCAACCCCATGGAAAACTTCACTGAAGTTTTATTTATAAACTTTTGTGGCTCTGAATGTCTTTGAGATTTAGTTGCAACTGCTTGCTTTTTTGTCTAGATGAGATTTTTTGTTGTTGCATAGGGAATACATGCCAACTTTCATTATCTTTATTCCTAAAATAGCCTCCTTTTCTCTCTAATGCTTTGAAAACCATTCACATTCTTATAGCTGCTTGCAAATCTATCTCTTTTTATTTTCAGTTCCCTGTATTTTAACAAAAGAAATGAAGGACTGGCATATATAAAATATATCTATTTACATATATATATATAACAAAACCAAAAATCCAAATTGTGCAGCTACATCAAGCAGAGGGTTTCCACTGCAGCCAGGAGTACAGCACACCTGGGACTGAAGTTCAGTCCTATTTACAATCATAACTCTCTGCTGTTAAAGACTTACTTTGTGCCTGCAAAAACACATTATCATCAGGTATCCTTTGGTTCTTCTTATCTTTGGTTGTTACTGAATCTCCATGGTTCTTTGTCATGAGAAGAAGATCACCTACTCCATAAGTTCAGACCAATTTTACACACAGAGGTAATTTTCTTTCAAAATAAAATGGGAATTTTGTTGAAAGTCTGTTCCTCCATTTACAGGCTTGCAGAGTCATTGGAATCACCGAGTTGGTACAAATGTACATGAGCCAAGTTGGCTCAAATTTTTTATTTCTGACAATAATTTTGAATCTATCATTAATTCTTGCTGTAAAGAAAATTGTCATTTTTACTATGCCAGTAACATTAGAGTTTAGCTTGGACTTCATGGTCAGCTTGCAGCTGCATTAAAATTAGAAGACACTTAGTATTTGGACTGAATATTTAATGTTCACGCTATAAAGTTTACTTCATGTTTTGGTAGTACTACAGCAGGTGGAAAACCTATCAAAATGAAAACACTTAGTGAAACAAGCTTAATGATTTCATTTTCAAATATAAGTGTGAAATTAAGAGTCAATTTATTTTTTATTTCAGAATAGACAGACAAATCTGTAACAGGCAATAAAGACTCCAGTTATCTGTTGGCAGAAAGCAAAGTCTATCAATAATCCTAGTCACTGGAATAAATGAATGTTTTCTTCTTTACATTTTCCAAAAATTCTTTCTTTGCTTCATTCACAGAATGGAAAAGACAATTTTTGTAAAACAAAACACTCTGCTAGTTTGTTTTCCAGCCTGTAGTCTGTACTAAAATCTCCACTGTATTCCTTACTCCCCATTCCTTTCCAAATTTTGGGAAAGAAAAGAAAACATGATTTTGAAACACAGGAAATAAAAATGAAGGAAATCCAAAGAACATTCTGTCAAGTGTCTCTCTAACTGAGCTCAAACAATCAACACATTAATTCTGCAGCTATAGTAAGACTAAATTCAAGGATTATTTTCCTTTCTACAGTAAGAATGGTTTAAAATGTTCCAATAAATCTGAAAAAGCAGATTTATTGCACTCCAAGTGCAAGATATTTTCTGTCTGTATGTCAGTATGTCATTCCTGCCCAAATTGTGGATTTTATAGTCCTTTATAATGAAAGCTTCAGAGTTATAAAAAATGTGGAATGGTTTCAAAAAGTCACTATTTCAAAAAAACAACTTTGAGCTATTCGAATCGTACTATCCTGGGATTCTCCAAAGTTAAAGACATGTTTGTTATAGAAAGACTTAGGAATTGTCACCACACAAAACTGAGGGAATTAGAGACATGATTAATATCTAAAACAGATGACCCATGCCATATTAGATCATTACTGTAGTCAATTATCCTTGAATGGAAAAAGGAACTACTACACATCCTTAAATTAACACCCAGAAAATATCTAGAAATTGTGGGATTCTAATAAAGTCGGCTGCTAGTGGCAGAGGTTGCGGATCAGACCTGTCTGGGGGCTGCTCCTGTGTATGTCCCCAGAACTGCGTAAGAGACATATTCTTACGGGAATGGAAGGCCAGTGTCTAGATGAGATTGGAGAGAACAATCCAATTGGCTCTTAATAACTGAGGTAGGGATTAATATAATTATATGTGACATACGTGAAAAGTAGCCATAATCCCAAATGAAAATGCAAGTTTCTTTCACAAAATGAAAAAACATTAAGAAACAAGAAGTTTTCTATCCTGGTTGAAATTTAGAATTAGGAACCTACATCCTCAAGCATGCTGCTATATTCTCATGTATGTCAGCTTTCTTTTCTGCAAAGGTTCAAGATCGACCTACACAGATTGCAGAGCAGTGCACCAGCCGCTGGCAAGCCTACAGCTATTTAGGTGTGCTCATCTTCACTGGCAGAAAGCAAAGGATCAAAAGCGTTTGCTTATTCACTTATTCATTGCTTTTTCTTAAACACATTTTTTTTATTCTTAAACACAAGAGATGTAGAAGCCTGAGGAAGACATTGAATACAGTGCTGCTCATGTAATTTCACTGTTATCTGGCTTCTGGGACACAACCTGCTCACCAAGGAGTTAGACTTTAACCCAAATACATAGACCAGGTCATACTAAATCTTACACATTCGAAGAAGATTAAAATATGAATTTGTGTTCACCATCATTCATGTTCATGGCTGGAGACTGTCAGAGTGGCCCATTCTGGCATTAATCCTCCGGTCATTCTACCTGGGCACATGGTGAACTGCCCAAGTCATATGGCTTGGTTTTACCCAGCTATTCACATTTCTTTCCCTTGGAAGGGAATGTTTAATTTGGGATTCAGTTGGGACAGGAGGTTGGAACAGCATTCTGGGGAATGTATCCCACTATGGGAATTCAATGGCTGAAAGAGTCCAACTTCCTCTAAAGGTTAAGAAAAATAAATGCCCTACAAACCACTTCTCTTTGAGTGAAGAATTGACAGCTAAACCTCCTAGAGATTAGTTTCAGTGAAGAAAAAAAAAAGATAGGTTTCAATAAATGTCTTTGGTTTCAGATAGAAACTCTTTGTTTCTGAAACGAGATAATCAAAGGGCAGATGAACAAATTATTTGGGGGTTGGGGGGTGTTTGTAGAGTTTTGGGGTTTTTACCCTGCATGAAGATACTGTTAATAGGATTTCCTCTGAGAAGCTCACCAGTCAGAAATCAGGCTCACACAGAAGTAGAATGACCTGTACATGCCTTGAGCAGCTGTGTTGTCCTTTATGTACCATTGATTCCATTGATCTTGAAGCAAGTGTCATAGATAACTTACCTTTAGAACCAGGCATGTTCCAAGTCATCAAGTTTCCTTATGCTGTCTTTCTTACTTTTTAGCATTCAACAGATGAGAAAAAGTGCTCTTTGTTTCCAATGCTTATCAGTTCATTAGTAAATATCTTTTACAAATCCCTGTGATTACTTTTGAGAAAAAAAAATTGCCAGTTCAGTGAAGATATTAATTTTATTTAAGAACTATATTTCACACAAGACTTCCCATTTACAGCTTACTTTAATTACATAGTCATTAGAGACAGATATGAGAAGCACAGCTTATTTGAAGTATTTATTATTCATTTTTGTATTGTTAATGAATTAATGCCTGAAGTGCATCTGCAGTAAGAAGTCACCTTCTTGTTCATCAGTTTTTCAAGTCTATAAAATAAATGTGATTGCTTCAGGTACTGTATTGCATAGACTCAGTACCATTGCTTTCCATATATAGCATCTACATGCAAATTTATTCTGTTGTTCTTTCTCAAATAATTAACATTATCTGATAACACATTCTTGCTCAGACCAGTTCCTTTAGTAATTATTGTCGAGTGTGCTGTATGCATTCACTGAGCAGCTATAGTTTATTCTTTCTCTTTCCATCAAAAGGTCATTTTAAAGACACATCAACAACATGCTTTCTGTGATCTGCAAGCCCTGCAAGAACCAAGCTGTTGTTTCGGCCTCTGGGCTGGAGTTCCATATGCCTAAATCCATTACAAAATATGGATTTATCTGAAGCCAATGAAAAGCATAATTAACATTTTGGTATTTGGTGTGCAGTAATTTATTTTCCGTTATCAAAGTTACATAGGCTGCCAAATGCATGATACAGATTATTTAAACTCTGCTTAAAATGTGGGTTCTTTCAACATAACCTGTTGTTTCCTGTGAAGTATTCATGGAAGATTAAAATGCATAGGCTCTATTTTGCCTTCAGCTCTTTTCTGGCTCCTCTATTTAAGTCCCAGTCAAACAAAGTAATTAATTGTTTGATTAATTACAATCATTTGACTATTTCCAAGGGGAGGGGTAGTATGATATAGGCACCATGATACTACGGTTGGTTAAATTTGGTCATAGAAAATGAAGGACCTGATAAAGAAGATACAGAGAACAACAGAAATGTTCCCCTTTTTTGACTGTGAACTTTAGACCTGCCTGGAGGAAGTTGCTACAGACAAATTTCCAGTCCTTTCCTCAAATCTATTTTATAACTTAATTGCATGATCCTAATGCATTTTTTGTCTTAAATATGGTATATATTGATCCTAAACAATTCATTTTCTTTAAATGAATACTACTAGATCCAGAAATGTTCTTAAAAGTCTAGACGTTTCAGTAAATTAAATGCTAAGTGTTTATTCTTGCTCTAGTCAAAAACACAACAGTCAAGTGAAGAACCTTGGCCATGTAAGGTCTGAGCAAGAGTGTTCAATGTCTTCTGAATTTGAGGAGGTTCAAATGTGTGTCTTATTCTTCCAGTGGAGTTCCCTTACAGCTGTAAGAAAATGTGTTTATATGTGTTACAGAATGAGCAATTTGTGGGCATAAAAAAAGCAAGATTAGCGTTAATTCCTGACGTAGCTTGAAGGTAGCTGGAGACCTGCATTCTGTCACTTCTTCTGTACCAGGAGGATACAAAAGCAATTTTTTTAAAACTTTCCATACTGCCTTTGTGGATTCAGTAGAGCGAAATTCTGTTTAATTTCCGTGAGGGGATTGACCATTATATATTGGGAAAGTAAATACATGAAGCACTGTGAGCTGAAGAGATTCTGCAAGAGTGGGGGCTACTTATGTGTTTTCAGATAACAGGGGGAGATAAGAAATTAGGTGCAAAATGAAGGAGAAAAAAACCTTGGATTTTTGTTTGCCGTAGCATCTTCAGTTTAGAATTTTAGATTGTCCAGTACATTTTCTTTTAAAGCCAGTTTTTTATAAGAATTTCCTATATAAAGGGAATTTCTGTCAATTCTCTGAACACATAGAACCAGACTAGAAGAGGTGAAAGCATTTGCAAATTTATCCCCGCAACAGAGTAGGCAATTCTAATGCCTAATTCCTACTGATATTGGCATAATATTTTTATAAGCAAAAAGTCAAAGTAGAAACAAAAGAACTCAATATATTTATCATAAAATTCTGCAGTCAAAAGCGATTTTGATGCTTCTGTTCCTGTTTCATTAAGCTCCTCATAGACAGCATAATCCTGGTAATTTCAATTCCCTAGAAGAATATTCTCTGTTTCATTTGCTTCTAAAAGACCAAATTATTAACCATGTCATATTGTAAAATTGCCATCTAAAGACTTCATGATGTGCTAAGTAGAAAGGAAATTGCCAGGGGCTATAAGCTCTGGGTCAAAGGACAGTTGTTTGTTGCTCATTAGTATGATGTGGTGAAATTTGAAATTATATTAAATGTTTGTTTAGGATGTAATTAGTGAAGAATTTATGCATTTTCAAGTATTCCATGCAGATCTGTAGTCTCATATCAACAATGGCAGAAATGCTTTCTTGGGTATATGATTTGCCTCATCCAGAAGCAGGAAAACAATTCAAAAGCCAAAATATATTGCTCAGCATGTTTGCTTTTTTTTTTCTTATTGCTATTTCTCTCTTTACTCAGCTGTGCAACCCTGACTGCCAAGTTATGATTTTACAGGAGAGCTCAATTCAGTCTGTCCTGTTCCCATTCTGCCTTTTGATGCCTGAAGAAGATTCAAATAAAGCCTGAATTACCCTCATGGCTTTGGGTCAGGTAGGCGACGAGTCAGCTTCCAGGCTGGTGTGACACAAGTACTGGGTACCTCAGAGGCTCTTTCTCAGGTGCACAAGCTAAGGGCTGGATGATGTCTTTGCTCGGAGTGGTAAGAAGGAGAATAAAGACTTCACACAGAAGATTTCAGCTGAACTCCTCATTTTGATGTCAGGGAACGTGGCATGAAATAGGAGATTGCACTTTGCCCTTGGGAAGTTGGTCTTAATGCCCATCTCTCCCCAGGCACACACATGTCACCTGAGCTGCACACTCAATTTAGTGGTTCACCCACCAGTCAAAGCTCTGAGCAACCCCTACCTCATCTCTTTAAAGCAGACTCTGGGTGCAGACCTTCACACCTAACATTCTGCTTCCATGTGTCAGGTGGAAAGGATTAAGATCCTGTTTTCCACCAACACACCGAAAGGAAAGAGAGCTTGGCAAGCAGCCCAGAGAATGTGAGCACCCACATCAGAGAAAAAAAAAAAAAGAAAAGGAAGAAGACAGAAAAAAATATAAGTGTGTTAAGAGGAAAAAGAATGTTTGTTCTTAGAGTACAGTAGTGCCTGACCTGTTTCTGAAACAAGACACAGAATACAATAGATGCAGGGCTGATATATTTCTATCACATTATTGGAATAAGGATTTTGGATAGCTAAGTATGAATCTCCATTTGTTTGGTATTAAATCCTTCTAAAATCTTTGCACAATTGATCTTGGTACTGGGATGCCTAGCTCTTGAACCAGATTCATTCCTGCTCTGCCTGAAGAGCTCAAACCCAGGCTAAGGACACTGCATGCACTATGGAGCTACTGCAGCACAGCTGATTTTGGAATTCATGCTGGATCTCCGAGAGAATCCCCAGCTGTGCTGCACAGTGTAACTATGTTGGCACTGATGCTGCTACCTCAGGGGTCACTGCAAATGTGTTGTGGGCATGAAATGCCCTATATAGGACAGGACAGACCTGCCAAATATATTTTAGGGGAAGAAAAAAGTCTGGATGCATCTAAAATATAAAGTTCATGTGTGTATGTGTATATATGAAAAACATAAATATATATCTCCACTTTGAGGTGAAATAGAGTCAATAAAATTAGGAGTCCTAAAAATCATAAAAGGGCTAAGCTCTAATTCACATACAGAATGCAAGTTGCAGTCACTTATTTAATGTTTAATGCTGTATCATTGAAGATTCAGTCTATGTAGATTTCAGATAATCCTCACAAGAAACAAGGTTGTAGTGAAAGTCATATTTGAGGAATTATGGAAAAATAAATATATCTAAGCAAGATGAACCTCAGTGCACTGGGTATATCTGTGTTACATTACACATTTCAGAATAATAAAAGTTTTCCTTTGAAAAAAAAATAAAGTAATTAATTGACAGCTAAACTTTTCCCTGGCTGCCAGATAGATTTACAAATTTAAATTAGTGATTTACCTACTGTATATAATATAATTATAGAACATTGAAGCTTTATAAGCAGCATTCATTGATATCTGCATACTTTTTAAACAACCAGCAAATACTGTGTTTTTCAGAATAACAGCCTTGGAAAATGCTATCTGATCACTTTAAAAAGTGGATGCAAAACAACTTTGACCACAGATTACTGTAAATATCTGTAAAAGCAGAATTACTACATATAAACTTGCTATTGCTCATGATAAACATCTACCCCACATTAAATCTGTCCCACTCTCATATTTAATCTGTTTATAGAAAGACAGTATTTATACAAATAAGGATAGCTTTAAAAATGATATTTGATTTTAATTTTGTTATTTATATTAAAAGAATATTTAAATGCCTCAATTGTGTCAAGTCAGGTGAAATATCACTGAGAGTGAATATCTGTTGCTAAAAGCTTTCAGAGTAAAGGCTTGTGTATTATATGAGTTTTGTAGCTATGACAATACCCACATAGAAACCTAGACAGAAGGAAGATGAACGTTTATTAAAGGCATGTTTATCCTGCTTAAAATAGTATTGCAGATTGTCAAAAATTCCTGAAAAGAAACTGCACTTGTACCACTACAATCCTGTAGCCTGCATCCATCCCATGGGAAGCCACACCCTAATGAATTACTGCAGTGATACAGAAACACTTGCAATTAAACACACAGAGCAGCCAATACAATTTGGCTTCCTGAGCAAGGACAAACAGCGTCAGAAGAATCAGTTTCCACCCATGAGGGGAATAAAATTGCGCCAAGTCATAATTCAGTCTTAGCTGGGAGAGGAATAAACCTGCCCAGAGAGACTCCCAGCTGGTGGAGTTAATAGCAGAGCACTGAATGGTGACAGTGCTAGAGGCACAGTCCCACAAGTGCTGGACAGAGGGGAAGTCTTCAGACAGTCCATCAACACGGAGCAGATTGTTTCCAGGTTTAGAAAGAATCTCCCTTGAAATTGCATCTACGTGACACTGAGCAGGCAGAAAATCTCTCCTTTTACTCCTTTGATACCAAGCTACACAGCCTAGAGAAGCAGGAATTAAGTATTTTACAATGCACAGGGTTAAAAAGCTTGTGAAGGATAAAAGAGGGATGGCTAGGGACCACAAGTTAAATAAAGGGGAGCTGGAAAAGGACTGGAGGCAAATGGTTTTCGTAGCAGCAGACTTGCCTGTAACTCCTGAATAGTACTCTGCATTTTGCTATAGTTCAGCTTTGAATTTATTCTGCTGATTCCATATAATTCTGAAATTCAGTTCATAATAACCTCCTGTTCACTATAGCCTCCTATCTTATGGATATCTCCATATGTCAATACTGTCTCCATATGTCAACTTGCTATGACCTTTTCCTGCATTTACCAAAGTGACAGACTTTGCACTCTGTAGCTAAATGATCCGCTCTTATGCATGAAGAAATAGTGGTGTTGATAATGGTTTCAGAATTCTTGTTTTGATCTGTTTGCTCTTTAAAAGTTGTGCCTAAATTTTCCATTCAAAGAACAGTGTGTTGGAAGCAAAGCAGTGAGATGTTTACCTTTATATATTTGTACTTTCTGATACATTCTTTAACTGCTCAGTCACAAATTAGTTATTTTCTGCTTGCTTGGCAGGTGTGTTGGTTAGCTTGGTTTGCATAAGAGTTCTCTTTCTTCATTACCTTGTTTCATTCCTTTGGATAAATCTGGGATATAGTTTACATTTTCTCTTTTTTCTGACATGTTAGGAAAAAGAAAAAGTAACTTCATTTTGAGGTGAGCCATTTTAAAAATAGATTAAAGAGAATGCTATTGCTGGATAGCATAACAGAATAGCACGACTTAGTATCCCTGACTTCATCAGCAGACTATCAGCCCCAGTTCACTATATGTGACTGTTTATGTGATGTCTTTGTGTACTTGAATGTTCACTGCAAATTTTCATTTCTGTCGTCAATTAAATGGAATATTGTGGGTGGAAAAGAACTGCAGTTAAACCACTAGACTTCCAGCAGCATATACTCTCAGCTTTTAAGTTACTGGATGTTGGTTTCCAGTCTCAAGAAGGTGGAATATGTTTCAGGAAATCAATTCTGTTCTCATTTAAGCCAAAGGACCTTGGTTTTGCTGCATATCCTGTTCTTTCTTCAAAAAGATTTATTACAAGAGATGTAGAAATTCTGATGAGTTTCCCTGAAAATATAGATTCCTTGAAGGCAAGCTCTGTAGTGCACAGCCTCACTGTGCACTAGTGTCCTATCACAGAACTTCCTAAGTGTTGCTGCAGATCTCCACTGCATTAGTGGGGTCTGTATTAGGGCACACGAGATTGTGGCCTAACCACACAGAGGAATCTTCTGCTGTACTGACTGCTGCTTTGGCTAAACCAGGAAAATCTATATTCCCTCTAGAGATTAAAATCTAAAACCTGTAAAGACTGAAACATCTAATCTACACAATGTTTAAAACCACACATAAACTTCACAGATTGTTAAGCCATATACCGAAGCAGAGGAGCAATAAGTTACCTCTTCTCTTTTAAACAGGTGAGCTAAGTAAAAGAAATTTTATCACCACTATATGCCTTGTTGTGCTTCAAAATACATCCATTTGGGGTAGGAAATCCATGGAGGGAAGGAAATAGAGATGAAGTTTCACTCTTTACGCAGTGTAGCACTGGGGACAAAAGTTATGACAAAGAAACCTGGGGTACAGCCGCTGGCCCCAGGCCATGCTCTGTATTGCTGTGAAACTCTCCCTGAACTGATCAGTAAGCTGGACATGTACACACTGGAGCACCTCTCCTGTTCTGCCAGCCCCTAAAGGGGGAAGAAAATGCATGAACTCTGACCTCACCATCTCTTTCTGCTGCTGTTTCTCTGCCCAGAAAGCAAACAAGGAATAGTGAGTGCTCACAGAACCTGACGGTGTGGTTTGATTATATACAGGATGTACAGCTGAAAAGTCTCCACTAGTGTTTGGGGAAAGGCCAGCAGTAAGCAAGGCTCAAAACTTCTAAGGTAGAGATATATTAAAAGCTAATTAAAACTCTAATCGTTGGTTGCCTTCACAAACTGGAAACCTGTGGCCTTTATTTCATCTGCTCGTGTGCAATGAATGATTGCTTCTGCTTTTGTTTGTGCAAGCAGAAAGCCACTTTCCCCTTAAATATCAAACAAGTACTTCTAAGAAGTTGGCTATCTGACGTAATTAATTCTTATTCTTCTATAGGGTGAGACTATTGCAATTTGACTTCCTTTGGTCTTGTGAGCCAGAAGGTACAGGGAGTGGTGAGGAAATCCTGAGATATCCAGAAAATCATCTCAGTTTTTTCTGTTTGCTGATACCTGGGAGGTAAGAATTTTCATCTTTAACAGGACTTGAATAATTAAATCATGGTTTTAAACTGAAGGCTGAGAAGTTCCTAAACATGCTCATTTTTAGGGAGGAACAAATGTAATCATTCCAAGAGATGATATCCCACAAGTCAATCCTGTGTCACTGAATTTCAGCCAGTCACCAAATCTTTGGAACTGTAGCCTTCAAAATGTTGTATGCTCACTTACCTACAGACAGTTACGTATCAAATAATAACAAGAATAGCATATTTCCTGTCCTTAAGGTTACCAAAGGCCATATAAAATGTATTAATGTCTTTTATCAGCTTTTCAATTTGTCAGTTCCCAAGAGTTCCCATACAGAGCATTTTTTCTAGCACTGCTGTCAAAGAAGTGGTGAATGGGTCTCCACTATTCATAAGGCAGGTGACATCATGCTATTCTGAACACCGAAAAGGAGGTTGAAGCAGAACCTTAATCTTGGTTTTGTCTTCCCTGTCCCTTTTACAACACCTGTGTGCTGTGAATCAAAGTAGATTTATTTTGTGGATCTTTGCTCACCAAAAATAATTCAAGACGCAATTGCATTTCAAGATCTAAATACAGAGGAAATCCAAAATAAAGTTAATTGAAAACCAAAATTAGTTATATGAATAAACCCTTTTGAGATTAAATTATATTTACAACCCAGTAATTGTTTGTTCATATTTGGTTTTCTTGAAAACTTTGCCTTTACTCCTGTCTTTTTTGAGAGATCCCCAGAGGTGTTGTAGTGTAGTGATATATTTACCTGTTTGAAGTCTTGCTTCTTGTGATTAGTCATCAAGAACTCACTTGTTGATAAACATACTCTGTTTCTCTGATGTCCCTGCTTAGATGAACATAATTCATATGATCAGAAGGATCATTTCTGCTTGAGAAGGTATCTCCATTTTATTCTAACATAAATCATGTTTATGTCGATCTCAGACATCTTAAAAGCATTCTAGTTCTCTTCCCTGTGTCCTTCTGACTCCCTCTGATTGTATCCTAATAAATTTATTGTCTTCTCTAATTTCTTTATGGTATCTCATTTCATATGAGAATCTCTTAGTTTTCCAAGGAAATATGGCATTGATTCTCTTGTATCACCAGCCCTTGTCCCATAATATATTACACTGTAGTAGACGCAACCACTGTACTGCATTCACTCTTTCATCCCCCTAATTAATAGGTCATTATCCTAAAATTTGTAATTAACCATATTATTCAGTCAGTTTTACATCAGGAATTGTCTGTTCCCTTTTGCCACAAGCAGAAGTACCCCGGACTTCTAAAACAGACAGTCCAGGAATGCGGTGCTGACTGATTTCCCCAAGCAGGAAGAATAACATGTCTAACCCAAAATATTCTCAGGCATCATTTGCGTTTGGACAAACATTCACCAGAAAACACACAAACAGTCCAACATGCAACAGCTGCTTTGCTGTAACCCTTCTGATAGGGCCTCCCACACCCCAACAGCTCTTCTCCAATTCTACTGCATCCACTCCTCCAAAGGAAACAATTTACTTTATTAAATTGATTTTTTTAAGGTAAGTTCTTCTGTCCTTGACAGAAACTGTGCTATGATCAGATTGATACAAAACTCTTCCACAGAGTTCAAGCTTCTGTTCCTAAAACCATTTCAAAAATTGACTGTAGGCAGTAATGCTTTTGGCAGAAATTTCAATAGCTGTATTAAGGGTAGCACACATTTTAATATTTCCTATTTCAAGCTATTTTGTTATATTTTTGAAACCTTTATATAGATGAAGAAGATCTATCTGACTTCTCTCTCATAGACAAACTCAATATAACACTGAGGAATGAAAAGCGGTTCTGTTTTCCCTTGTTACCTCAGCAACTTTATACAGAAATACTTTACATTTTTTTAAAGAGCTACTGTAAAGAACAGCTGTTTTCCTGGAACTAAACTTACAGTGATAATTTTCTGAGACACAAAGAAAATTAATATAAACTGATAGATAAGAGGGGATGTGGAACATTATGTGTTTTGCCCCACGGCTACTGTCTGTACGGCTGCTAGTAATACTTCACTGATGAAATTACTATAAATATACTGAAAATTGTCTTGGGATAGACAGCACTATATCAGGAACTGTGAAACAAATGTTATGGGTTTTGTAATAGGTGTAACTGGGTCTGACTTGGGATTGAAGAGTGCTGACAAGCCAATTTGCAAACACAGATGTGTGGGCAGACACATTATATGTATCCTGAACAATTCTGCTATGCTGTTCTGTACAGAATTATTCTGGGTATAAGTATTTGATAGAGCAGCAAAGCACAGTGAAATTGATGCCTAAAATTAGATAATCTGATTCTTTTTTGAAGGTGGCTGGCAAAAAAAAAAGCTGGTGTGCTGAATAGTTTGCCTCAAATTTGTTAGAAAATGCTTGGAAGTAGTTACCTGCATGATGCATATGTTCACTGAAATATTCTATTCCCTTACCAATATTGTTTAGGGTTTTTTTAGAAGGCAGTATTTTTTGTGTGTTTTGTAAGACCCTCAGAGTTATTTTACAATGCTGTGTATTCTTGCAATCAAAGTAACCACAAATTCTGCCTCTAGAACCATCCTCATTCAGCTGACACTCCTGCACAACACTCATTGTTTGCTGTAATTCATGTAGGCCTGTCTTCATATACTAAAAAAAATTAAAAATACAAAATTCAGTTTATATCCACCAACAGTTTTGAATCAATTTTTTTTTAGATATGAAAGTTTTAGCAACAGTTGTTGTTGATTTGAGGTTGAGCTGCAAGTGTGAAAGGACAGATTATGCAACTGTTCAACAAACTGCAGATCAGATTAATTGCAATGAAATTGCATCAGCATGAAAAAGAACAAAATTCAGTCTTTTGTCAATACACTATTTTAAACATAAGGTTATTATATTATAGAAGGAAGTGGGAGCTTATATACCAGGAAAAAAAATCTCCCCACTTTTCTGGTTGTTTTCTGTATGAATTTACCTAGGTATAAATTCAAAATAATTATCAAAAGTTATCATAACACTTTGCTAGCAATTGGTATACATGGTGTTTCACCTTGGTTTGTTTATAGGTTGGTGTATCTACATTCAGCTTTGGAGTCTTAATGCTGTTCATAGGTGGGAGAAGCTTCAGCCTTACAGCAGCGAGTGAAATTTACAAAAAGAGCTTCTTAAATTTCAGCTGTGACACAAATCGTTCCTTTTGAGAATAGGTGAGTGTCAAGGTTATGGTAATAGCTATCAATTCAATCTTTTCTGAAAGGTACTCATGGAGAATGATTTAAATCTTGGTTTTAAATCACATGTTGTCTTCTAATGTTTGTGTGGTGGGGAACTTACACGGCTTCTCTGCAGAATACTGCATCCTGTCAATCCTTGAATTTGATTCGTGATGAACATAGTTCACTCTGCAGTACTCATATAAAATCCCCCTGTCTTCCAAATTTGACACAGAATGCACTGAGATTTTTGAAAATATTAGTCTCCCATTATTTTTATATCAGTGCATTAAGGACACAAGTTTGTACTTTAAAGTGGACTCCATAGACAACACAATAAATGAAAGACTGGGAATTACAAACATTTCCTAAATTATTTTCTGATTTCTTTTCACTGTGTTCTGCTCCACAAGTTTGATGTTTATGTGGTTTGTAAAAAATCATGTATTGATATTAAATTAGAAATTAATACCTTTCTCTAATCCCTAAATATGAGTTACTGTTTAAAATACACTAATATTCGGTGTGCTCCAAGAAATACAGATAAATCTGGTACCAACAAATGGTATTTTCCCTTTTCTTCCACACCACACTCCCACAGAATAATTAGATCAAAAGTCTGGGTCCGTGGCATTTCAGGGCAGAAAAGCAGAAAGTAGAGTGGGAGCAATGAACAATTTGTACCAAAAAAAAGTGTAATTCTTTATATGAAGATTAAGTTTATCTAAAACATATTGATGTAGTATTTAGTGCTGCATAAAACATTATTATAAACGTTATTTATGTTTTGAAAAATATTTTAACAGTCTCATTTAATCAACATGATCACAACGTTTAAAACCAATCAACACAAGGATATATTATAAATCTTGCCTACTGGATCTACTCACCATCTTACAAACACTGTCATTCTGAGCAGATATTTGGGGAGAGTTTATTAAGTGTAAATAAGGAGGAGGGGGGGGGTTTAAGTTTTTTCTCTCTCTTCTCTGGTTTTCCTACCTCATGCATAGTTGTTTTTTACATTTTGTCTTTTATTGCTCTGGGCTGTGTTTCTGAAGATTGGACCAAAATCTGAGGCCTATTTAAGTTGTTTCCATTTAAATGCGTAAAAGTAAATAATTTCCAGTTATGTAATTATTGTCACTCCAAATAGCTGTGTCTTTGTGATTTGCTTTATAACTACTGTCACTTTGCAGTGGCTACCAGGCATTCCAATACTGTAGTCTAGCTGAGAGCTATCATTAGCAAAGCAAAGCAGATGTATTTGTATGTGTGTTTTTATTTCTCAGTCCTCAGAGTTCTCTGTACTGCTGCTACTTTAACTTTTGACTCCTGCCAAACCATTAATCTGCTTAGTAGAAGACATTATTTTATCTTAATATTGTGATTTTTTTAGCAAGCACTTTCCTAATATTAGGGACAGAAAAATGGTGCCTACAATGATTTTCCACAGCCTTCAAGAAAGCCCAGTTGTCATAGCTATGATTCAGCTGAATTTGTCTGAGTCATGTTCTGGAGACACTGCCCTCATTCCTGTTCCCTGGATTTCTCCCTGTGCCAAGGAGCCTTCCTTTCCCAGGTGCTGTCTCATTCTTAAGTGTCCCACCATAGCAGGTTTCCCCTCAGTAAACATTAGATTTTCTTGATCACTACAAAAAATTTCCTTACAAAACCATTTTTATCTCATTTAGTAGGAATCCTTGACAAAGGAATCCTTGTGATTAAGAGTTCTTGAAGTGAGATGTATGAGATGTGATTTAATAACTGCTTCATCAGTGACTTGAGAAAATGACCCACACATTTTGGGCCACAGCTCTCCGTCTGTTGAATGAGGAAGAAATAGTCTCCCCTTTTTAACCTTTTGTCATCTGTTTAGATTGGGATGTAGGTGGTGCTTGGAAAATTATAGGTCCTCCCTTCAGCTGGAGTAACTTTAGGACTGAATTCATTACAAGGGTCAGGAGGAGTAGGGACAGATATTAAGCTGATTAAACATTGCAGAAGCACCAGTCACTGAAAGGGTGAAAGATTTCTAATAGGCAATTTTCCCTGAAAAACTGGAAGAAGAGCATGTTCCTGTACAGTCATACCTAGTCATTAACTCAGTAATAATCATATCTTTGGCTCATGAACTCCTTGCATTTCAGATCTGGATTTAACTGAGAATACAGCCTTTATAAAGACTCGCTCCTCTCTCCTCAACTGATTTTTAGACTCATTGTAGTGATAAACCTAAAATAGGTTAATTTTTACATCCTTCTGCCACCTTTATGCACTAAGGTCATAAAATTTGTGTCACTACTTTATTTTTAGTGTGGTGCTGACACTGGAGTGGGTAGATCACCAATGTGTTGCTGAGGAACACATTCAGTGCAGTGAGAGCTGCAGGTTGAGCTCTGGGTGGTGGGAAATGTGGCAGTCCCAGGCAAGAGGCCATGAACGGGCACAGATCCTTTGCACAACAAAAAAACCCCAAAAACCACTCCAACAAACTCATCCTGATATTTTTGGAAGATGTATTAACAAAATAAGCCCAGTTTAGGGTGTGATTTACTTTAATAAAATATAAAAAAAGATAAAAATAAAACTCAAGGTTCGGTTTTGCTTAATTTTTTTTCTTGTTCAGTTGTCCTCAGTTGCCCTCAAAAAATAGTATCTAGAAATTAAACTGTATTATTCTGGAACAGGGAATAAGGTTCTTTGTAGAGAGACAGAGTGGAAGACTCTGGCACTTTATTAACTGAGATGGCACCTTTTTTTTAAGGCTAAATAAAATAATTTCAGTGTGTATTTTGGGAGAGGAAAGGAAAAGGAATTGCTAAGCGGTAAAGAAAAAAAACCATGCAGTAGAAAGAAAAGTGAGGAAAACAGGAAGGATGAAAAAAGCCAGAAAGAGAATAAATAAGTGATTCTGTGAAATGACAACTTTAAGTCTTGTGTTTAAATCTGATTCATTGTTGTTTGGGTTACTTAAAGTCCCAGTTTTACACAGTGTCTTGTGCATTGCATCCTGTCTTGTACGCACAAGCAGAAAAGGTAGCTCTGCTGTATTCAAAAGCATTCAAATTCCAAATGGTTGTGTTGAATAAAATTAAAAAGTGATCTTAAAAACTATCTCTTGACTGCAAGTTTCCTTTCTAAAATCTTTTTTCATATGTAGCCAAAAGTTACAAGCATAAATAGTATTCAGTATTTACTGACTTTTTCCAGCAATGAAAATATTACCTTGATGATATTTCAGAAGACCTTTTATGGAAAGCTAATGCATTATATATGCTTGAGTCTTTTAGCCATTAAATGTGCCATTTGACAACATAAATGCTTTGCTTCTGAGACCCACAAAAATGTCTTTTCAAAAGGAGGATAAAGCTGTAGATTAAACGTTTTTATTAGAGATTAGGGTATTGTAAAATTAAGTGCTATAACTATACTGGCAACTTCAGGGGTTTAAAAAGCACAGTAAAACACTCAGCCTGCACTAATTGCAGGCTCTGTTTTTTCTGCTGTTCTACTCCAGCTTATCTTCTAAGGACATAAATGAAAAGAATTAGCAATTGTGCTGTGCTGGCAGAGTACAAAACTTTTTTGAGGAGACTACAAAAGAATACAGAAACAACAGTATGCAGCACTTGGTATCTAAGAAATGCTGTGTAAATAATAATCCTGGTGAACTCTTGGGGTAGGGATATACAGCTCTGTTTCTCTCTCTATACAAGCAGGAGACAAAGCTCAACATCAGAGGTTTAAGACTCCAGGCTTTGAGGAAAGGCAACACAACATTTAATGGAAGTGTTTCACAGACAGAGCTGTGTCCCTCTGGCTGTATGAGGAGCATCCCTGCCTTGAGGAATACTTGAAACAGTGTTAAGGCCTCTCAAATATTGTACCACACACAAGGCTTGCTGTCGTTTTTTTAGTCATGGCAAAACTGAAACACTAAAACCATAAGCCCAAACTATCCAGTGTGTCCATTCTCTTAAGACAAGAACTCAGGAGAGGTCTGTCTTTCAGCTAAATCTTGATTTCTTTTTTTTCTTTGATTTCCTCATTTTGTCCTTGATGGCAACTGCTTTGATTTTAGAGAGTCATTGAATAACTGTTGTGAGAGGTTAAAGGAGGTGATCACTGTTGTTTTTTTAAGGAAAAACAAACAAAACAACAAACAAAACCCAACCAGTCACAGGACAGTCACACAGAAATGCTCTTTTTGAAATTTGATTTGTTCTTTGCTGTTTGGCTTACTCAGTGAACTGTCCAGGAAAAAAGCTGTGTAGTGCCAGACACTATGTGCCTATGCTGCATATATAAAGCTATACACAAATGAAGGTAAGTGACCAATATTAAATAAAATAGACCTCCATTCTCTCCACAGCAGGTGAGTGTGTAACCACTTTGCCTGAGGTCAGCTCCAGCGGGGTGCTTTAACACTGAACTCTGGTGCTCAGGACAGCATAACTCATTCCAAAGTGTGTGCTGAGCTTCACATTGAAGCTGGACTCTTGCAGCACTGACTCAGATTCACACGAAACCAGTCCCTTGCTTTTAACAGGCATGTGACTTCCACGGCCACACATCACACAGCAGAAGCAGCTGAGCAGCTGTGAGAGTTGTGAGAATCCCATTTTCCATTTGTGACCCCTGTAACTCCATTGAACTATTTTTTATATTTTGATAGATTAATATAATAGAAAGATTAACGATTAAATTAAGAATTAGGCAGGTAGAGGCATCAAACATTGTGTTTGTGGTACTAAATCAAGTACACAGAAGAGGCCACACACAGCAGAAAGAGAAATAAATTATATGATGTTGGGTCTTTATCCTCTCAGTTATAGTGATAGGACATCCTCCAGCTGTCCTGAAAAATAGGAATAGAGGAGCTTATTATATGGTGAGTGTATAACAGTGACTGTGTCATTCACACTGCCATTTGTTTCCTCTGCTCAGAGAACACTCCAAAGTGCTTCTGGAGAGGCTGACAATACAAATAACTTGCTCTCTGTTTCCAACTACAAGTAATGGCTGCTGTGTATTCTTCACACAGATTTTGTGCTCTGACAGAGCCTGTATTATCTTCTCTTTTTGTAATAAATGAACACTGATAGCCACAATGAATGTGTCTAATAACTTCAATGCATATTTTCAGAATAGCACCCAAGAGTGCCCTATTCACTGCCTGATATGGGGAAGCAGGAGGATTCCCAACTCTTATCTAGCACACTGCTTAAAACTAAGGCTCTGTTGTTTCACATGCAGTTCCTTTCAAGGACAAGCACAAAAAATGTTTGCTTGACACAAATAGAGCACATCCGATTTAAATTACCTCCATTATTTTTCACTTTATTAATAAAATGCCATTTTTGCAGTTACCTCAGTATTTTCCCAGTGAATATTATGCAATTATTACAGTTTACCACTGAGGACAGACTATATGCTGATTAAGGAGGCTCAGTCAATAGGAAATGAAGGTGTCTGATAGCAAATGCTGGGGGGTTGCTAGTTATCTCAGAGCAAAGTAAAAGAGGAAAAATAATCATTACATAGATCAGAAAGGTTATTAAGTTATAAACAAGTAGGAAAGAGAGAAATTATAGCAACACTTTTTGTTGGAAATGGGTATGACTGAGCAGATAATTAATGGGAAATTAACAAACAAATGTACCTGAGGAAAAAAAAGTTGCATTTTGCCCTGGGCAAGTCCATTTTGTCTTTATAAATAATGCCTAAAAGATGTGGGTCATACACAGTAGTGTAGTTAAGATATATATAAATCCAGGCATCTAAAATTTGGTCACATTGGAGTCTGAATTAAGATTAATTTTGAGGATTTCAGTGACTCCATTAGATCTAGGGTAGTAAGGAAGAATCAGACAACAGTTCTCCTGAGTCAAATTTACATGGATGGGAAGAATAGACCTGGGCCTTTCTCGGGTGGTTGGCCATTCTTTACTTTAAATATGCCCATTGAATAGAAAGTCCAAAATTAGGTCTCCAAGGTGGAGAGAGAAGGGGAGGGAACTGTACATTCTTATTTGCTGTCATAAATTGTGAAGAAGGGAGGCCACAGTCTGGTATTAGAAACGATCTCGAGATGTTTCTTTGAGCCATGAGTCCAATAAAATACCAAATGGATTAAATTTATTTCACTTTCCCAGGTATCTCAACAAGTAATTTTAGTGTGGTCTTTCTGTGAGCTATGGAGTGGCAGTCCAAAAACAACTTCAGTGAAGTTCAAAGGACCAGATAGGTCTTTTTCTCCCTCAGACTTTGTTTTCTTTCAGAGATTGTTTTTAGAGAGATAAACAAAGTTGCCATACTGTAAATCACTGCTGTCAGTTCCCCCTCTCCCCCCTCCCCCTCCCCAAAATGCTTAACTCGATTTTTAGATAACAAAGCTCAGTAAATTCTCTCAGTACAGTCAGCATTGATTTAAGGGAATGTTCATTATGTCACATCAGTCGTGGTCTTTATTTTGTAGCAGTACTAATGATGGAAATCAAGCTGCTAGCAAGTAGCTTAAGAACTCAAAAACTGTCTTTTAGAAGAGACAACAAACTTCCATCTGCTTTCAGATGATCAGTGAGCTCTCCCTAAAGGCAGAATGGCAAGTGAAGCATCCCCAGATGGTCTCTGCATGAGCAATGGCAGAAGAAATCAACCTCTCCAGGCTGTCAGATGAGTGACCTACAGTTTCCCACTTAAAAGACTGAGCTGTATTAGTGGCAAACAATACAATCCAGGGTCGAGGAGACAGGTAAAAACAGTGTCTGTCAGTGTTCTTGGAAGACTACGTGGCTTGAATAACAGAGCACAAGCTTTATATTGTTTTACAATGGTAAGAGCTTGCCACAAAATTTTTTGTAGCACAGTATCTTTCCATTACTCCACACTGTGGCATGCAATGTTTTCTGCAGAGTGGGCTATACCAAAATTGTCAGTGTGAGGAGTAACTCATCCTGGGATCGTTCCTGACACTGTTCTACCAATCTGTCCTCTACTGGCCTAGCACCACAACTCTCAGTGGGCTCTTAAACATTCTCTTCAAGCCATCAACAAAAGCCAGTGGATAGACAGAAAGACTGAATTGAAAGCAAGTGAAACATCTGTCAGATGAGGTATGTGCTACAGAACTGATGTTATGATGATTTAGCTATAGATTTCCAGTAGGATGATAAACCTCAGATTCCAGTTAACAGGAATGAGGAATGTTTTGCCAATTTCATGTCATGCATGATGCTTATACCAAGGCTTTTTTGTTGCCTGCTAATTAATCATGTTTTGCCTGTGCAAAACTGAAAGAATATTATCAGAAATATCTTGCATATAGAATAATAAACTCCACAGACAGTTCTGGTCTCTTTAGCATTCTCTATCTTTTACTGTTTTCCTGAAGTGGTGATCAGTATTCTAAGTCAGACTAACCATTAATTCTCTCACAGAAAATATGGATCAGGCCTTTCAAGGAGCAGATGAAACAAGCTGATTGTTGCCAGCCCTGATAAATTTTGCTTAATTGGACCTGGCAAACACACAACAAACACTGTGCTGTGGACTTAATATAGCACATACTCTTCTAAAACTTCGTAGAGCAGTTGTCATGGCATACAAAAAGATCTGCTCTCTACATTTAAAATACTGCAGTAATTTACTCTAGAGATTCACAAAGGAATTCAGTGTTGGGGTTTTTTTGGAGTTTTTTTCTGGGGGAAAAAACCAAACCAAAAAAAAAAAAAGCCACAATGGAACCAAAACCTAAAACTCCAACTAAGTTTCTTTTTACTCCTTTCAGTCTGTTAACAAATAGAGGTTGTGGGAACAATCTGTTCTGGAGGAATGACCCTGCATATAACCTCAATTAGCCATTAGAAACCAGAAGAGCCTTTTGGGGCCTGCAGTTTTGTAAGAACTCTAACACTTAGAAAGATGTAGCTGATGTTTCTTGTTTCTTTATAAAGTTAGAGCAGTGAAGTCTTAGCTGAACAAGAACAGGTTCCTATTCTACTGATCTGCACCCTCCCAACAGGATACTCTGCCTTACAATGAACCATTTCTAAAAGACAAAATGACATGACCATTAGATTACGTGCATCCCAAAAGCATTTGACCTAATGCCAAACCAGGAATTAGTGTCCAAATTTCTTCAGCCCTTCGAGCGCTGTGCTCACCCAGAGACCAGTCACTGTTTGCAGCACATCAGAGCAGAGACCACTGACAGCCCCACAGGAGAGTACTGCTGGCCTACACCGTTCATATCATGTCAATTTGTGGACAGCAGCATTCCCAAGCCTGGATCCCTGCTACTCCCTGCCCTTGGGAGAACAGATCCTTCTGTCCATGACCTGGTTTCATTCGAATCTGGGCATTGATGGATGTGTAAGGTGCTGCTGAGGATGGCTAATGGCTGGCTACTTTTGCTCTTGCTCCTTGTATCCTCAGGTGGGATGCTCTTGCATGGTTTGGGTTATTTGTTTTTCCAAGTTTTAGTTTTACTGAGTTTCCCTTTCATCTCTGCTTCCCAATAATGTTCTGCTTCTGTAAATCACTTTACCCCAGTGCTTGCAACTGGAAATTCACAACACTCCTTACCAAGAATCCAAACAATATCATTCATATTCATGAAGGGCTGAAATGTGGGTTTCTGTTTTCTTTCATATTATCTTCAGTAATTTTCCAGTGAACCTGGCCATTGTTCTTGCCAGCCAGTGCTTGTCAGAAAGGTTACAGCAGTTTGCAAAAATCTGGCTACCAATTCACTGGATGTAGATAGCTGGATTAGCAAATGTGGGATCTGCTGTACAATAAGCACCTTTGTTTGGGGTTTTTGCAGAGTCTGGAAGCGCTGACACTGTGCCTAGTTCAATGTAGCTATTAGAGTCTTTTCATTGACTTTAATTGGAGCTGGATTAGGGCCTAATCATTAAAAAAATCCTCACCCTGCAGTGAGAAATGGTCACATTTGACCTCAAAATTTCAATAAGAGGCATTGAGAGGGGAAAATTAGAACATAAAAGATAGAAAAATAATATCTTCCTGTCAAACGACAAATGATCGATAACTATACGTAATACAGTGACCATATGCCTCAAATTTGTCTTGAACTCCCCAAACTTTTTTTCCACATAAGATCTGTCCAATTTTGATTTTTGGCAGCTGCCAGAGCACAGTGGAAGAGAAGGCTGTTTGTCTGCCTTGAGTTGGTGTGGGATTTGCTGTTGGCAAGCACAGATGACAAACACTTCAGTTCTGTGACCAAACGCCTTTGCCATTGTTTTTATTAGACTGTGGGATGTTTTGCCTGATCTGTGGCAAGATATTTTGACAACTCATTGCAGTATTATAAATGAATAAAATATCAGAGAATAATATCTGTTATGTGCATGTGTACATATCTATATTTTAATGTATAAAAGTACCATAAATTAGTAAGTGGGGTTTTTTAGAAAAGATTTTACAGTTCACAAAGCCACTGCTGTACCACTGGTATAGATTTACAGTGACTGTCCATCTGTGTCTCTTGCTTTTTGCCTTCAATGTCTTGTTATCTTCCATGTACTCCAGATGAGCAGTGCCATGCTTCATGCCCTGTGAAAGTCCAAGTGGAATATTTGAAGTGCAGTGGAAGCGCAGCTGAACTGAGCCAGAAAGCTTAGCAATGCAGGAAACCCTAAATGCTGTAATAATATTAATTCTTCTATAATTAATTTCTGTATCTTAAGTCCGTTTTTATTTTTAGGAGATTAATTTTTTTTACAATCCTATTAGGGAGTTGTGTTTTGGTTTGGGTTTTGTAACGTGTAACACATTATGAGTTATTACTTCTTGTTGCATTCAAAACATCTGCTATTTGGGAGGCATGAGAAGAATAATCTGTGTTAGTTTTATGATATCAACCAATATGAGATAAGAGGTCGATGAGATAGGGTGAAAAAATTCAGGTCAATTTATCAATGTCACAGAAGGGGGAAAGTTGGGAGGGACCCATAGTGGGCCACCTGGTCCTCCCTCCCTGCTCATGTGGTTAGGTGTCCTGTGAAATGAGCCTTTCTTTCACTCTGAAAAACCTAAGTAATATTCTGGTAGCATTTTCATTACAGGAAGAAGTTTCTTTAATGCCCACTTATCATATTTATTCTCAAGCAATGAAGATCTTTTTTCCTGGCATGCAAAATTCTAGTTGAGTTTTTCCTGCTCTCTTATCATGGGAGCATTGTTACTTACATGCAGTCAAACGTGACAGACAACTGGAGGAACTTCAACATGGGAAAAATATTCGTAAGCCTGGCAACTTGTACGTAAAAAAATTGTTTCAGTGCTATGATAGCAAGAAATGGAAGTTGCTCTAAAGAAAATTCTTCTTTTTCTCTTTTTCTCTTTTGTTTCATATTTGTCTTCACTCCAAGGCAAAATTTCTCAAGCTAATCTGTTTGATTCACATGCTGATGGACAAATGTGTCAAAACTGCTAGAAGCAAGTGCTGTAGGGCATGTGTTTTAAGAGACTCTTGATTCATTTATGTGCTTGTACGTTTTCTATTTTTATTCTGGTTTGCATACTTCACCAGCCCTGTCACACCAGCTCAGAACCGAACTGAACTCTTCGCTTTTAATGGTTCTATCTTCTGAAATATCTGTAAAGTCTATGAGTTTGTTCTTTTTTAAAATCCCTGCTGGATGCATAACTACACATCCAGTTTAATTCACTATGACTACAGCACATCTTTGCCATCCTAAAAATTGTCTCCTCCTGGTTATACCAGTTAAAAATCCTTTGCTAGTTGAACAATAGAGACAAAATTTGTCATCTCTAGTCCTCTACTTTCTTCAGGTTTTTTGGGTTAGGAGCAGTGAAAAAGGTTCATAACATGCCCTTGTGGTTTTCATGCTCTTGTGTCATGTGGGTTCTTTTAAATCATGTGCAATGAGACTGCCTGGATAACAAATACTTTGCAATTCAGGCCATTTTAGGTTTCTAAATGAGAAATTAATGACCAAATTCCTTGTCCTTGTGGGGGAAAGAAAGGCGACCTAATTGTAATATTACTCTCAAGAATATACTGGAATATACAGGAGTTACTGCAAGATTTGACTTCTGCTTGAGGTGACAGAAATCCCTGCTGGCTTCAAGGAAAGTTGGTCAAGACCCTTGCAATGCATCCTAAGCATTTAAGTCTAGGAAAAAGTGAGGGTGATGAAGAGACATTTTGGGGAAACAAAATCACATACACCCTTCTGGAAATTGTGGTGGAGGAGAGTTAAATCACAGAAAGAAAGATTGTGGGACAAGAAAATTCGAGAAACTCATGGCCATTTCTCATCTTAAGCCTAAATGTTTCTCTTAGCTCCCAAAATAGCCCTGGAGAAGGAATTAAACAGTTGGACAAATATTGTACAGTCAAGTTTCAAGCCCTGCTCAGAGCTGGACTTTTCACAGAGTTCTCAAAGCCAAGAGTTGAAAATTAAGAGCGTGAATGCCAGGAACCATCAAGCTATGGAAGACAGGGCTGAAAAGCACAGCTGTACAGAAAATGAATTCTCAGGGAATGGGGAATTTGCAGGCTACAGAGGGTGAAAAAAAGGGAAGTGCAAGCCCACAAAAAAACATTAGAAAAAAAGAGGAACAAAGGATCAGTCCCAAGAAGGGTTATTAATGCAAGGAAATTGATTTACATAAGTGAAAACGAATTATGCCAGAAGAGAACATTGTTTTAATTGTTTCTAGCAGAAGACAAGCAGGATACCTGCAGGACTGTTCTAGGCCTTGAAGTACTTTGAGACTCTTCTCATGAAAGCCTTACAAATTCATAACTAATATTCAAAGTGAGAAGCCTGTCACAGTCCTCTGTCACCTGCCCGTTGTTTTGGGCATACCTCAATGTTACCAGTTTCTGCTGTGTCTCTCTCCCCTTATTCCTTGGTAACATGTTTGCCATGCAGTCACTGAGGATGGCAAAGTACTTCCTATGATTAACGGGCTTGAGAGCAGCGTAATAAATGCCAGCAGGGAGCATCCCTCCTGTTTGATGCACAACTTTGTCTTTCAGCTATGGGTGTGGAGGACCATACATTCTGATATAAGTGCAGTTTCTTTATGGATCATTTAGTGCTATGTTCATAAAGTCATTGCTGGACTTTTAACTTTCAAAGTTAGGGAATACAAGGAAATATAATAAATCTGCCATGTATGGTTAGAGGTATTACCTTTCCCCATAGTTACACAACTTTCTCCAAACACATATTTTAGCCACCTGTGCACCCATCAGGACATGGATCAAGTTGGTCTCTCCAAGCCCATATAATGACCATCATTGAATCAACTCCTCTGTTCCATTCACCTTTCAAAATAAAATTTTCTTTTGTGGATGTAATTATTTCATGTCATAGCAGAAACTTCTTGCTTTGTTTGTTAATCAGAGCGTACTAATCCTACTTTTTTCATATGAAAATCTGCAATATTAATCAATTTAATATAGAACTCTGAGAATACATGCTTATTTCTTCTCTGAAAATGTCTGAGCCTGTCATTTTGCTTCTAGTGCATAGGCAAAAAAATCATGTTGGCTCCAAGAATTAGTACCACTGCCTCTTAAAAATTTCAATAGTACAGAAAGATAGTAAAAAATATGTTCAACTATATTTTCTAAGGAGCGTTTTCAAACTAGCCTCTAGTTTTGCATAGTTTTCACATATCCTAGAGAGCTACATGAATAACCCAAAACCAGTGTGTGCAAACAGGACAGGTGTCAGCAAACTGTGAAGGAAACAGCCATATCAGTGTACAGAAAATAACATCTTGAATCATGGGACCTGCTTTAATTTTCTCTGCAGCTCTCTATTACAGCCATTATGGTTATCTCTGAGCCCTTTGCAATCTGCCCAGAGCCAGCTTTATGCCTCTGGACTTTTGTTATGTCACAAGGCCAGGAGCTGTGTTGCACTGCTGCTGTCATGAGAGGGAAAACAAGGTGAGGGGAATGTACAAAACTGAGGAGAGGGGCAGCCCTGGGCACCGGGCAGCCTGGTGCTGCCCACAGGGGACGCCTCCAACCCTCTTCCCGACTGTTCCCGCAGCTTTTCCCAGAAAAAGCAGGAAGCAGGCTGGATGTGCTCTGCCCTGGCACCACCCTGAGCATGGGGCCAAGACCTTCAGAAAGCCCTGCTCTTCCTCCAGCTGACAAATGGGGCCAGGTGATTATTTGACATCCCTTGATGTCCAGTTGAGCAAGAGAATCGCTAAGTCTGGCTGCTTAATAGGTGACTTTTGGCAGCTCTTCTGCCCAGATGTCAGTCACAGCAGTGAGTTTCTTTCAAGTCACTGTATCCAGATGTCAGCTCCTTAAAGGTTTTTTATGCATCCTTTTTAGTGTTTCTGTTCAGTTCCACTGTTGGCTCTGCTGACAGTCTCAGTGCTGAAGGAAGCTTAGCACAAGGACTGCAGTGTTATTTTGGTAGCACTTTGTCTCTCTGAATGTCCTCCTGCTTTCAGCCTTGCAGGATGGAGGGTGTGTGCTCTGAAGTGCTGAGGTCAAATTCATAAATTCTTCAGGAGCAGAAGAGGGTAAGGCCAGTTCAGGGCTGTCAGAGGGCAGTTACTGGCACACACCGCACACCACCTACAGCCCCGATGCTTCTCTTACAACTTATGTTTGTCAGTGTTAAACCATATTTATTTTGATGGTCTACCTGCAAAATGTACATTGAATATTGAAAAACCAGCGACTACAACAACAAGTGTGCAATGTGGCTGTTGCCTTCAGAACATTTTTTAGCTGCCCAGAAACGTTATAATGCATGTTTTCCCTCATCACGCCAATTTTACTCCAGTCTGGTCTCTAGTTCTTTGCTAGCTGTCAATAGCAAGTTTCCTTTTGCTCTGCCCATCACTGTCACCACATTGAATGTTTGGTGGCTGTGATGTTGTCAGTGCAGAGGTGGGAGGTCATATCAGGGAAGAATAAGCAATGGTGCTACAAACCTCAGGTGAGGGTGAGACAAACTACACAGAAAACACTGAGTTTCCCCTTTTCCTTTCCAAAATTCTCAGGTTGTGGGTGTGTAAATGTACAGGGTGGTGCTATTGTGAATCATGTTGGAATAATATGATTCAGCATGTGCTTAAGTAATCAGTTTTCAGGGCTAAAAATAAGAGTCTTAAATCTTTAAAGGTGCTTGTTCTATATTTGTTACAGAAGTCCTCCAAAGGCAAGGAAGCAAGGAGCCGGGTAACTGCACGTGCTGTTATCAGATCCCACTGGGAATTGATCAGGTGTCCCCTATAAAGAATTAAAAAGGGAAGAGGACACCTGCTCAGGAAACCCTACTCAGGGAAGGGGTTTTTTTCTTTCTTTTTGGTACATTCAGAAACTGGGGAACTAAATGTAAGAAATTTGATAGTATTGAACAAAATACTGTGAATCACACAGCTGATCCAAGGACTAGCAGGGGCAAGGCAATGAACAAAATTGCTGGTTTGTTTTGCAGCACCTGGTTGGTACTTTTAAGATACATTTTGTACCCCATTTCGACTGCTGATCTGGTGCAATCCCTTCTTGTCTGCAAAGTAAAAAAACAAAACAATTAAGCTACTGCACTCATTAATTCTCATATAAGTCATTGAAATGTGTCAGTGCTATCTCTCTAGCTGTTAGCTATAGGTAAGCATTATCTTTCTGACAGTAAATATTGTGACAGAATGAGTCCTTGACTGATGTTCTTATTGCAGGCCACATCATTAATAATAAATGTACATGACTCTTTCGCAGGGGTTTTCTCACAAGTGTCCAAATATCTCCAAGTGTTCTGATTCTTCCCATGTCTGGATTTTGCATAGTTGGTTTCGTGGGTTTCAGAAAAGTAAAAATGCTTTTTAATGATGTGCAATGTAGTGTCTTAGTATTGCTCAGTGAATTTCAGATTCCAGTCACCAGTTAGCAGATGTGTATGGGTGATTTTCTGAAACAGAATACAGTTTTGAAAACCAGTGCTAAGTCCTGCTTGTGAATTCTGCTTGTTGCAATATTTCACAAAACACAGAATTGCCAACCATGGTTTGGGCAGGGGAAACTCTAACTGAAAATTATAACTCCTGTATATCAAAAGTATGAAACTCTGCTTAATCCTATTCACTTTTTTACTACCTGATTTATGCCTGTTTTATGAAAAAAATGTATTTCTCAGTAATGTGTGTTTCCATCTTCTAGTAGCTTTAGCCTGAAAACATAATGGCAGCATCCATATATTTCTTGGTTTTACTCTCACATTCTATCATAGGCGAGAAAATGCTTTAACAAATGAGAGACCTGATTGATTATACAATAGAGATTCAATCACAGAGAAACAGTGAGAGGATAAAGCTTCTTGCTGGTCAAGCTGATGGACCTTTATAAACTTTTGCCTAAATCCACAGAGCCAGCAGTTAATTGGAATGGTACAGCTCACTTACATAAATCTCCCATACACATTGTGTATTTTAGCACAAATCACAGTAATAATTTGGAATTATGTCATTCTCTGTAAAATATAGCAGCTGTTTGGTCTCTGAAGAAAAGACTCTGCAGTCCTGTGCTGGAAAGTGAGCAACTTCAGCAGGGGATTTCAGATAGACATTAATTGCTAAAATTTTGCCTACAACAGATCACCTGTACTTTTATTAAAATAGCCTGTGAATCCTCTTGGAGGAACAAACAAACAGCTTCCTCTTCATCCTGAAAACATTAGGTTTCAGGGATGTGGAGGTGGCAGCATTGGCAAGAAGCAGTATTTTTGTTGGAAACTTCCAACATATCCTGGCAAAGGGTTGACTGAGGTTACTATTTAATGGTTCAACACTAATTCACAGAAAAAAACCTCTGTGTTGTTCTGGCTTCTGGAGGTGTAGTGGGTTCTGTACATGGTGATCCAATACAGTCTTCAGAAGGACTGAGTTATGGTGAACAGAGCAGGAGCCAAGTAAGGATTACACCTGGAGAGAGAAGGAGGAGCTACCATAAAGCACACACAGTAAAGAGAGATGGTAGCATGGGAAGTCTGGCTCACATATGCTTTGGAGCAGGTTTTGTAAACCCTAATTTCTTTAGCCTGTACCTTATCCTTACCTTTATTCCTAATACCATTTCAAAGAATATGATCCTCTCCTACAGCAAAATATAAGACGATATCGGCCAGCAGTGGCTTCCTCCCTAATCTTGTTGTTTGTCTGATGTTTAACACTAAACAGAGCTTCTAGGTGCTGCAGTCCTAATGCTAACACCAGTTTTGACCCTTGTCATGCTTCAAACCCCTTCTGTACTGTATCTTCTCCAAAGATGCTTTTAGAAATCCTAACCCTAGCCACAGCTCCATACCAGGACCTGCCCAAATGCTCCAGGAACACTCCATGGTGTTGTGATGGTGAGGTCCCTCGAGTCATCCTTTCCCCACTGTAACTGAGGGGAAAAGCCACTTGCTTTTACTTGCACCAGTTCTCATGCTTGCCTTTAAACTCTCCACCACTTCAGTGACTCCTTCTGTAACTCTGCAGGGCTCTGTTAGTTGTGGAGTGAAAATTACTCACCGTGATATGAATAAAACTGGAAGTAGAGGTAAGTTTAGAAAACTGATAGACTGAGGATTTGTGATCACTTCTAAATGCAACTAAGCCAAATATCTCTTGCAGTAAGGAAACTGCAATTTCTTGTTGCCAGGAAGTCTCAAAGCTAATTTTGATGGGGTTCATGTTGGTTTATGTTGGAACGTTTGCACAAAGCTAAGTCAATCCTGTTAGTCAACTGTATCTGAAATAGAGTTTAAAACTGGGCCAGTTACATGCTTGAGAAAACAGAGCCAGATTTCAATAGATCTGTGTTTCTGAGGAGTAAAGAGGATGGTTTCTACCTTGTGCTCCATGAGTTTAGCCCCAGAATCACACCCTGACCATCCCAATACACACTTGCTTGTCTTCCCTCTGGTTTCGTTCTCTATAGCAGGATAATGACTGGCACATTTATAAATGTAGGATAACAAAGCAACTGAAACACGATGAATTACTATCATGTCCAAGACACAAGCAGGAATATTTGAATCAGGAAGTAATTATGGAGGCATCTTAACTACTAATCTCCAACCAGTTAGATAAGGTTTTGGGTCTACTGGAGAGGAACCTTGAGGAAGACATGTAACCTCCAGATGTAATTTCTTTCACCTCTTATGCAGTTTCAAGTTCAATATAGAACAGTATAGAAAGGGAAAAGGGCTGACACAGGGAGCAGACTGGAGACTGATTCCTGACAGAGGGCAGTGAACCTTCAGGTGGGAGAGAGTTGTTTCCTCCTGACTAATATTATTTGGGCAATGTTGCCTCATTCTTTCCTTTCTGGTGGAGGAAGATGATGGCAGTTTAAATTCTGAATTGCTGTGGCCCTCATTGAGCTGGCTGGTAGAAGCCTGACCTAGTCTTCTGTCTGTTCTACCAGCAGGTCATTTTCCTGTTTAAAAAAAAAATTTAAATTAATGATGCCTATTCCAAACATTCTTTGAAGGACACGATTGTGTTTAAGTTATTTCTGTTGTACTCACAGAGTTACTTGACTTGTGTGTAGTTAACATGACTCATTTAATCCAAAAATAGGATTTGCACACACGTTTTGCAAATCTGCTAACAACCTACATTAGTTCTGCACTCAGTCATGCTTGCATCAATGCCTTCTGGGTGCATATCTTGGCTTTTGGAAATCCAGCTTGGTCTTTCTTATTTTCCACTTGTTCATGTCTCATCTTTTTCTGCTCAGCTGATTAAGGAGATGTGTTGAGTCACAGACTTCAGTTATTGTAACAAGAGAAAGAAAGGTCACTGTTTCTAGATTTTTCTGTTATATACAGATTTTTCTTCTGCAACACCTTTGTATCATAACAGGAAAATTAAATTCAAGAACACCTACAAAAATCAGCACCCTTGCTGTACTAGAAAAGTAGGATTTAGTTGTCCAAAACCTCTTTGTATAGCTGCAGATAAATGAACCTGTGATAAATCAGTTCAGGTACAACAAGTCATGCGAAATATAATCACTTGGAAGACCAAAAACCCAGCTGCATTTATATATATCATATAATCCTTTAACAAAATGCAGGAGCAGTCCCAAAAGGGTGTATTTGGAAACAGATATGGTTTTGATATCCTTATGTTGCTTTAGAAGATATAATTGATTCAAACTCAGTAGCCATGAATTATAGCATATAAAACAAAAATGCTAAACAGTTGGTCACTTAAAATGTCATCCAGGTTTTCGTAGATGGGGACATCTTGTTTTCTGATCAATAGAGAAGTTATGGCTTTTTTTGCATTATTGGGGTTTTTAAATATATATATAAAAAAAGCTTTTCTTGAAATGTTTTATTTGTGGAGTTCCATTGTCACAACAACAAGAACTGTTCTGTTTCCACATGAAAGCTGCACACTTGGGATCAGAAGTACACAGACCAAGGAAGAGGCAGACGGTTTGCTGTGCCATAAAACATGGAGAGCCTTTGGCACACACGGAAAACTTGAGCCCTGATCCATTATTGGAAACCATTAGCATAAATACTCTGCCAGGTCATTGACATCTGCATTATCAAATCCCCCTATGGGATTAGATATTCAGCACTTAGATCATGCTGTTAGTCTGTGGTATGGTAATGAAATAATCAGCAAAAACACACACACCTGAGAACCCCTGAGTTAACACAGAACTGGAATAAAATTAAAACTGCACACAGCTCCCTATAGTTTGGAATGTGTCACACAGAGGATTGCTTTAATGTTCTCAGCACAAAGCTTTGACTCACGTTCAGACTGATCCAGAGATTTAAGCATAGGTAGAGCTGGTCTTGCTCAGCCCATAATGCTCTTTAAGGAGCTAAGTCATGCACAGGAGCTGTGTTGCAGTTACCAGAAAACAGCTTTCCTAATTGCAGGCTCTAACCTTTTTTGGCTGGATTGCTTCTCATCTTGGAATGATTTTCATATGTTTCTTGGTAAGGGTGGTTCAAAGCCATCCATTTAATTTTTTGGAGTTAAATATACCTTTTCAAAGAGGAAACAAAGGTGCAGGAGGCCAGACTCTCCTCAAGTTATCATTGATACCAAAGAATTTTCCTGAGACATAATTTTAGTCAAAAAATCAGAGGTGGAGGTTAATCTCTCTTGGGGGAGAAGGATCACAGGGACAGTTGAGGCACTTTTAATTTTCATCTTAAAATTCTCAAGTACTTTTCTTTTAACCCATCATTTTGAAGACCGTCTGTATTATTTGGATACTGTGGGAATTGTAACTTTTTCCAGGTGTGGGGAGTTAATCGTGACTCCTTGTCACGGTTGTTAGTGTATACATGCTTTATATTATACAACTGCAACACCCAGACATTGGGGAGAGCTTTGGAGTCCTGGACATGAATTTCTTATTCTTCCAGCCTATCAAAAATGAAACCATCCATAAACTGAGCAACACATATATCTTACCTTGAAATCATACTTTGATCAAACTATTTACAGTTTTTGGTCTGATATGTCTTATTGACCTGACATGTTCCAGAATGTTTCTGGGAATTAACTGGAGGAGGCATTTTAGCAGCATTAATCGTAACCTAAGTGTCCTGATTTTACAACTTAACAACTGTGGAGCAGGAGATAAGCTTTACAATTGTTTCTATCCTACTAATTCAGGCCAGTGTTATTAATAATATATGTGAGATTTACGGTGAGACCGTGGAGGTAGATTTACGTTTAAAATCCAGGAAACTAAATTTTGTTTGCTCTAGATTCAAGTCAAAGAATGCTAGAATTCTTTAGTTTACTTATCAGTAAGCTACTTTACAAATAGCACCATAAATTTTACCCTACAACTTCAATTACCAAAGGCTTCAAGGGCCTCAGTAGAATAATAAATTTCCGTGCAGGTAAATACATGCAACTTTCCTTTAAAACAGAGAAATAAAATGTCTTATAGTAAATAAAAATCCAAGATTCTCCATGGGTAAAACATGTGTTTCATACATATTTTGAGAAATATAAACAATACAAGGGAAATGAACAAACTCGTCATTCTTACTCAGCAGTAAGAATTCAACCATCAACAGCATTTTACAGTTTTCAGTATTTATATTTATATAATACTTTTCCCTCTGCTATTTCAAAGCATTTTCTTTACATGAAGCTTCACAGAAGCCTTGTGCAATAATATTACCCTGATCCAAAGGTAGCAGTAATTGACACCTGAAAAGTGAGTGTCGCACTCAAAATGCAACCAGCTCCTAACTTGCACCAGCTCTTGTACACACGCTCACTTCTGGAAGTGTCTAGTCAAACTTGGGGGTTTGTGAACTTTGTTCTGAATTGTTTTAATACATTCTGCTTCTGGAAAAAAGCTATGATTACTACTGTCAACTCCAGTAGGCAGCAATATGTCTCTTCACACCTACATTAGCAAGCTCTTTAATATGCAGGGAAATGGCTTTCTTCCGGGCAAAGTATGCCACATGGATTAGTGCATTCTTCATTTATTTGGGTTGTTGTAGTACGTGGTATGCTTCGTGGCACAATAATTAGGGGTCTTGGTGATCTGTACAGAGATGTCACCAGCACAAGCCCAATATGAAAGTCATGTTCCGAATGTTTTCTCTTGGAAAATGCACAGCGAGGTGGAGATGCTCAGCATCTTGAAGGTATAGCATAATGCATTGCTCACTGAAGAATGAGTATGCTCCTACAAACCCCTGTGGCATCTAAAATTTCCTTGGAGATGTCTCCTGAAGTTATTCTGAAGTATTTGCCTAAAATGGCCCCATTCTGTTTGTGAGATCACAGCTCACAAATAAACAAGCTATAGCAGCTTTAGGCATTGATCCTATTACTCCAATACTTTATAAGCAGGCACGATATAATTACTTTTGAAATTCTGGTCCAAAGTGTTCTTATTATTGATATATCCTGGAATGTTAGAAGTAAATATAAAAAATTATACAAAAAATTAGAGGGTACAGAGCAAAATTTCACTTACAAATTTGCTGATGTTTTCCATCCTTAGATCCTTTAGTTATCAACTCATGACATCACCTGACTTAAACCATTTTGGCTGTCATTTTCTGCACTCCTTGCCATAGGCAGAAGTTGCTGTGGCTCAATTTCCCTTTGTAAATAGGAAGCCATAAAGGCCATTTAACTCACAAAAGTGGTAGGAACTCGTTTAATTAATATTAGTTAGGCATTTTGATATTGTAATGTAGGTAGAAAAGTCCATGGGGGAGTGAAAAAATTTTGGTTTTAGAATGTGGTTTGAATCTATGTGAGGCCTGGGGATGTGCACTGAACCAAATGTTGAAAAATCCTTAGGCAGCAAGCACCATCCATTCTGTGCATGACTGAGTCTGGAGTCTAGAGAAGAAAGTAATATGTGATTGTGTAATTAGACTGTAGAATAATTAATATACACAAGGGAAGGATAACTTCAAATACAGGTAATCGTAATTCCTTTTTTTTTTTTCCTGTAGTTAATTTTACAGCCTTT
The DNA here is from genome assembly GCA_013397795.1 of Orthonyx spaldingii. Classification (NCBI taxonomy): domain Eukaryota; kingdom Metazoa; phylum Chordata; class Aves; order Passeriformes; family Orthonychidae; genus Orthonyx; species Orthonyx spaldingii. Next base: position 967,136 of record VZTJ01002639.1, on the reverse strand, counting down.
CTTTTGTTTCACTGTAGCTTTTCTCTACATGATATATGGTGTAAAGGAGAGAAGAAGTGCAGGACTATTAACTGATTTTCTTCCCCTTTATTAAATGTTAATGTGATATCTGCAACAAAGAATGTGATTGCCCATATGTTTTTCTACAAGTTTGGCTTTTCATGGTCTTTCAAGTAAAGAAAACTGTACAGTAATTTAATTAAAAAATAAAAATAAATTCTGAATCTTTCACCTTAGCTGCCAGGTTTCTAGCTCTCCTAAGTATATGCTTGAACTTTGAAATTTCTAACACTGTGTGCAGTCATGAATTATTTCTAGTTCAGCAGGAAGGACACGTCTCTATTGCAAACACAGTGGCGTGAGGGGATTGCCTTACAACATTGTTACACCTCAGCTTGGTTTCTGCAGAATTAAGATCAGTAGAGGGCTAGGAATCAGTTGTGTTGAGACTGGACTACAGGATAAACTTTTAGATTTATTATTAGTTATATTATAGAGGTTGGCAATTACGGCTGCTCTCGTTTTCATGGTCACCTTTTTCTCTTCTTACAGGACTGGAAATAGGACTCCACTGAAGCTGTAATTTCAGCTTCTCCTTCTGGCTAGCCCAGCTCAGAAAAAGAACAATTTGTGGTTTATGTTTCATTAAAGACATCAACAGAACTCTTAGGAACCAACAGCAAATCTCTCATTGAATTCAGTTATGCAAGATGAGGTTCTAGATTGGAAAACTCAGCAGACATCCACCAATAACTGAGAAAAGAATCAGACCACTTAGGCAGACCACTTTGAGGCTCTTATTTCTATCCCTCTATAATCAAAAGTAAGCACTATGGTAATTCATATTTCTGGCTGAGAAAACATTTATTTAGGAGCCTCAAAAATGTTGAAAGTAATAGAAGGTGAACTTTAAAACCTAGAATGTACTATCAGAAGAAGAGCAAGAAATCATCTTAATGATTTTGAAGGGATTTGCTTTCAAACAAGGGAAACTTTGATAAACCCAAAGTATATTTTTTTAAATTTCTGTTCTTTGTTCACTAAATTGAGGAACATGTTTTTGACTCAGATATAATCTTTAACCATGTAGAATTCAAGGTATATTATTCATCCACAAAGTTAAATAATTGCCATACTGTTGTTTGATATTGCATTACAGTTTGAGCTGAGAAAACAAACCAGATTGACTTCTTTGTCTAATTCCATGTTTTTTACATTGCAAGTTGTATATGACTGGTTAACTCTTTATCCTGAAAGTCAGTCATTTCACAGGAGTGTATTCAGCTATCTATTCTGAATAGCTTTTCATATTTGAGCTATTGGTTTTTACCGAACACAAAGGTTAGCTAGAACGATCATCCATCTTCTCATCCTCAATTTTGCATGAGCTTCCTGAACTACAAAGCAAAGAATTGCTGTAACGTGTCAAAAAGTGAAGCCATTCTGTAAGGATTAAGGTCAGGAAAGTATATGTGCTTGTGATATAAATGTTTATGTTCTTAGTGTCTTTTTGTCTCATGATCCTCATCATTTGCTTCATTTGCTTCAGCAGATCTTTGCACTTGTGTTTTGTTGCAGACCATAATGTTGAATTAAATAAGGCCTACGGGATTCTCAAACATAGAAATAATCCTTGAGAAAATACAACTGATGAGAAGTCTCATGAAAAAGTAGATAAATATTGAGGGAAGAAATATTGGGGCATCTGCCAAGCTGTCGTTGTGCTGTAAAATCAGTATTTTGCAATGCCAAGCCAAGCAATCAGCCAAATTTTCCTCTGAATGTTATGCAAGCTCCACACTTCACCCAAACTTCCTTGAAGATCCTGGCTAAGAGCACAAAAATGAACATGGTTTTAAACTGGAGGTTGCAACAAGATCTGAACCCAGGTAAGTGATACATATTGTTTAGGAATTTATAAGTAAAGAGTGGAACAGAACTGAACAGGATTCAATTTTTATCTAGAGTATGAAAACAAAAACTGGGACAATTTCATTTACAGTGAAATACTTTCTTGTCATGGACTGCTGTGGAAGAATATCTGACCAGAAAAGAGATCAAGACTGTTCTCAGTCTACTTTAGAATTACAAATACTTATTGTCATTATTTATTGCAAATTACTGAAAGGAACCTAACATGATATGGCCACAGCCTGTGTTAGGACCACAGTTCATGTTAGTCCCTGGTGCTGTTGTCCCAGATACATAGTAAGTAATGCATCTCATTGAACACACTCCATTTTTCTGAGAGAACTTACAGTTCTAAATGTGGCAGCAAATGAACATCAGACAAGTATTTAGTAGTCAGGAAGAAAAATATAATTCAAGCAATAAAATGTCAGATTATTACTTCTTCATGTCACTAAGACTTTATTTAGCAAAGGTTTATTCCTGTTCTCAGCCATATGACTGGATTTGCAATTAAAGTCTTTGTTTAATTTCTTTAAAACATCATTCCTGTTTATACATCTTCTGCAATTCCTTTTCAAAATGTAATTGCTTTAAAATCTCAGAGGATATTAATAACTGCCTGAACTGATATGTTTTAATACTAAGTATAGTGATTTAAAGTACTAAGGAAAAAACCGAACAAAGCAAACTTCACACAACTCTAATCATGTTCTGGCAACTGATTCTCTTTATTTTCTACCTGCACCGCTTTCTTTAGTGTCTGAAATTCAGTCGTAGGTTTACAGTTCCATAAGGCCACACTGCCTGTGTTTACAGGGATGATGTGAAAACTTAAACAAGCCATTCATGCATTAGCAACCACCATTCCTTCACCTTACCTTGGGGTGAAGACACTTTCTGTTGACCTATGCTATTGGAAACTGGAGTGTTTATTCCTGGTCACCTCTCATACTTTTCCAGAGTGTTGTCTTCTTTGAGAAAGCTGCCACTGGACTTGTACCTGTATCTGCAGACAGCTCTATTCAATAGGAATTTCAGCAATACTTTTTTTAATGTCTGATGGTAAAGGATGCCCCTGTTGTGCAGATACCCCAAAACGGCAGTGGAAGGCTCTTTCCTCCTTCACTGAAAAGTCCAATTTTCTGTCTTCTTCACAGGTAGATGGTGGAAATAACAGTCTTTAACTTTGGGAATGCCTGTAGAAACTGATGAGAACAATTTTGCATTACAGAGAAATCGAGAAATTGCATCCTCTCCAGGCTTTCCCTCACCCCTCCCATTTTCTTGCTGGATCAATGACTGGCAGGCAGGCAGGAATGAACCTCCTGCATTTAATGTACCTTATTGTCTACAATTGCAACATGTCTTAGAGCACAGTTCCTGCTCTATTTGATGACATCCATGACATGATTTATATGGATGCACTGGGATAATCTTCAGGGAATGAATCTTGATACAGGCAAAGATATATCATAGATGTTGCTTTAATAGCAGCATGATCCAACCAATCTTTTCCATACCCTAGCTACTGAAACTTCTAGATTATAAGGAGTTTTAGCAGTGCTCTGAATCACATGCTCCCCTCAGTGCCTTGCAGTCAGCAAGCACAAAACTCTGGGGTTTTAGGTGTTATAGAGAGTCCTGACCTTTCTGAATTTACTTTTTCCCTCCTCTTCCTGTCCTACATAAAATACTGTTTGTCATTCTCATATGAGTGAGTGTGTGTGTGTATGTAATATAAGAGTGAAATCATTTTAACAAATCTGTTCTTCAAATTTCTACTGAAGTGTTCTGGCACCAGTTACACTTTACCATACAGCAAGTGATTTCAAAAGCATTTTGCAAATTGGTTCCACCTGTTCTACCACGAAGATCTTGTTGGTGTCTGAATGATCAGATGAAAAGGCATCTCTGTGCTTTCTGCCTTAACCTAATTTCCTTAAACAGTAGATCCATTTTTTTTCTTTTCTAGAGGCATCTTATGCTCACTGAGGAACATAACCATGCCAAAAAAAGAGTTGTATGTAGATCAGCTCAAGAGAAAATGGAGAGGTAGCAATAAACTCTCTGAACACTTCTTGGTCATAGACTAAAGCAGCCTGTTACCCCTAAGGATGGGTTCAAGCTGCCTATGGCTTGAAAGAGACATGTCAGCAGCCAAGAAATAGCACTGGAGTACTTCACCTGCTGCCTTTTCCATTAGACAAACACTGGTGTCAGATTCAAATAAAAGTCCACCATAAAATGATTTCATCATACATCCAGCATCTGTGAGTTTAGACAAAGGGTTTGTGCAACACAAGTTCTACTCTTTCTTTCAATATGGTTTTTCTTTCTTTGTAATTCCTTCTCTTGCAGTCTACAGCTACTTTCAGTCTCATATCTGTCCTGTCACTGCCTCTTCACTTGTCATCTAAGTTCTTGTCCATGGCATTGCATTTTTATGCTTCCTGCTCGTTCACAAACACTTTCCATGCAGCCCCTGAGAGAGCTGTCTCTTCCAGTTCCGTCATGACAACCTATTCACTTCCTTTTTCCTTGAGTGATGCTTTTCTTCTGCGTGGTCATTTTCTGATCCACTCTGCCTTCCTGGCTGTGCTTTTAGAATACAAATGCATTTCCCTTGTAGCACTCTTCCTTTTCATGTCATATTTCCATGTCACTCAGAGTTTTCCACGTTTGGGACGTGACTCAGTGATTCACATCACAGACCTATTGTCCAGCAGTCCCTCTAATTATGCCTCACTAGGAAATGAGCTATGAAGCCTGGACTAATTAACAAAGTTTTGTAAGATGTGTCTGTGTAGGCAGAGTGGAGCCGCTCCAGTGAATTGCACTGGTGAAACTTCCCGGAGTGGAGTCACTGTCGCCTCCTCCGCACAAGAACTCAGGCATAAAACTACCTGGCGAGATGCTTCATTAACCACACAGGGATGCATTAGGACATTCCAGTTTTTCTTTTGATTGTGTCTACTGTGGAAGTTTTGCCCAGGCCAGCTGTAAAGAGCTGTCTCAGGAATAGAAAGAGCCCAGCTGTGACAGGTTGGGGTTTCATTTAGACTGATTTCCCACTCGCTGTTCACGGCTACACAGGGTGTTTTCAGTCAGCAGTGTAAACACGGCACTTTGCTTCCCAGGACTGATAATCAAGTTGCAATGAAAAAAAGAGCTCTAAATCCTGAGCAGATACAACATCCCAGGTTAAACACCCACCTCCCTTTTACACAGACCCATTGCTCTCCACTGAATTTCACTGAGCTGCTGTAGCCACTCTTACTGGGTGAGTTAGAAATGGGAATTAGCAGTACTTGCATAAGCAGAGGCTTTGGAAAAGGGAAACAACTCACAAACAAACTCAGTTTTGCAAAACTGTTGATATATTACATATAACTAGCATGTAACAATTATTACAGTTCTGAAAACTTGCGGCAGCTTACGAAATAATCTAAATTTAGTGCAATCAGTTCAATGGTACTTGCACAGTTGATCTGGGGATTATGGTTACACAAGTGTGATTTCCCAATAAGAATGACATTTTGGGTGTAAGAGAAAAAACAAGAAATATTTTATAATAGCAACATTAATAAGGTTTGGGGTTTTCTGTATGATTTATTTGCACCAAAAATTTATCTCCAATAGGATCACATTTAACTTTATATCAAATACCCTAAATAGATCTCAGCATGACAGCAAATGAAAATGAATTGAAGTGTGGGGGGAAAGGGCAAATTAGAAAGTAGTGCAGTGGTTTTGAACATCATTCTGAATGAGCAAAAAAAAACCCCAAAAACAACAAAAAGGAACAACCAACATTCTGTGTTTCTGATCATATTCATCAATATCCTTTGTGGTTCATGAGTTGTTATGTCGTGACTAGTCAGTGAACCTTTTGGCCTGGACAAAATTCCTGTGCAATTACCAGGAATACTAAGATGCTCTCAGCAGTTTAGGTATTTCATTCTCTGTCTTCTTCCTTTTCTGCCTTCACTCCTGACTCACATTTCAGTGTATCTTTTTTCTTACAAACTAGCATAGAGTCACTTGGAAAGTGTAGCAAGAAAACATTGCTGCAATTATCTTTCCTTCTGAGTAATGTAGGGCTAGGAGTGAGGGCCAAGGCATTATTTACATACAGGGCAGCTGACCCAGGTGTGCAGAAAGGGGAGAAAATCATACAACAAACAGACAAAATTGTGACAAAGAAAAAGCAGAGGAACAGAACATATTATAAAAGCATATAGGTTACCTAAATAGTAAATATATCTTTACTTCAAACCTGCTGTATTTTTTCCTTTTCTTCACTGCTTTCTTCTTCTGTTTGGAAACTGTTTTGTAAATGGACCTTGCTATTTTCTGAGTCCTTTCAGCCAGAAAACACACTCTAACCCCCTGTCCAATTATTCTGTGGAATCTATCTTACCTCAAGTGTTCTACTTCAGCCACTATACATTCATAGGAAGTGAAAAAAAAAATGAAAAACATGAACATTTTCATTCTCTCAGGTGTCCTAACTTCAGCTGGATTTGTTCACAGAATTAATTTAGGAATGATGTAAGTGCATTTGAGATCTTCAGACAGAATACACATTTGTTACAACCTCAGGAGCTGGCGACTGTAATTTTTTTTTCTTTTCCTGTAAGCTCAAGACTTCATTGGCAAAAGCTGTTTCTTCCTATGCTATTCAAACCTGTCCAGTCTGAACAATCCTCGGTCTCTCCATGCAATGTCTGCAGCCTCTCCCCAAAGCTATAATGCTGATACTTCTCCTTCCAATGACATTTTCCTCCTGGGGCTGTTCCTTCTTCACAAGAGTGGTCAGAGCACTAACATTAGCTTGGGACTTTTTGATGAAAAGATGCCATGTTTTCTGGGATAATTGCCCCAGAGGGTTTTCATGCTTCATATGTGACTTATCATCTGATAGGGAATGAAACTACTCTGTCCCTGCTCTCCCAGCTGAGTCGTGTGTGATACATCATGGGAACCAGAGGGATCATTTTCAGTCTAATTCTGAGCATTTTTCTGGCCATACAAGCAGACAGAGCACCAAGACCTCTGGAAGTGGAAATCAGACAGAACTGGAGGTTGCCTTCAGAGAGCTGAAGTACTAGGACATGAGCTGCATTAAGGGATACAATACTTGTTTGCATCAGCATCTCAGTCATATGGCAGAACTGAGTATTTTCAGTTTTGCCTTCCTTCTCTCCCCCTTCTCTGACCCACATACCCTCTAATTGTTTTTTAGGGGATCATCTTTTGGCCACATGGCTTCTTGTTTGTTTCCCTTGCATGACCTCCAGAGGGATCTGTCAGATAGGAATTCTTATCTTCAGCCCATAATCTCTTTAAAACCTTTCCCAGCTCATGGCACTCTATTCAAAAGAACCTAATAGCTGTATTAGGTTAGTTGGGTTTGTTATTTTTATACGGCTATTTATTAGCTTCAGATAAGATTTTTAAAAACATCTTGGGGACAAAAATTCAAAAACGGTCATAAAAAAATTACACACATATTCTGTTCTATGCAAGTCAAATTCTGCCCTATGACATACATCTATAATAATAATTTTAAAGTACATATCAAAGACAAAGCCATGAATTGCTCTGTATTTCACAGTTCAATTGTAATTCTGTAATTGCAAACTACTAAATCACTTTTATTCTAGATAAGGATCTTCAGAAACACCTGGATATGTATCTACAGCCAGTTAAGGGTCAATTTTACTTGAGATCATTAATAATGATGATTTTTAGCTATATAAGGACTTGGAAATGGAGTCAATATTTAAATGTCGGTCCCATACGAACAGATCTACAATGAAATGCTCTACCTGTGACATGGTTGTTACACTTCCATTTTGCTAGCCAATGTTCTTTCTCAGGAATATTTATGCCTATTTGTATCTAATTATGTCTAAATCAGGCTAAAACTGTAACAATCTTTGCCAAGTGAGTCCCCTTGCAAAGGGGGAAAATTCCACTTCTGGAAGGCAGTCATTGGAGTGCTTTGGCAAGCCTGGACATCACTATACAGACAGAGAAGGGTTCATCTTTGCTGCTGCACTAGGCTTGCAAAGATAAGCCAAGAAAAACAATAAAAATCAAATGTAGATGTTAGTTGATGCTGCTATTGTGACTGTGCAGTTCAACAAGTCCAAATACTCCACAACTTATAAACAGAATTTCATCCTACCTTCACCACTAATAAATAGGTAGCTGCTAGCAAAATAATCAATAATCCTGACAAGGTTGCCAAATGCTATTTGGACACTGGCCATAGCCCATGCAATTGTTCTGGCTTTTTATTTTCAATGAGAATTGACATACAGTTATTAAAAACAATCAAACATTTTCCAAGCAACAAGCAGAATGCACAGGTGCATCATTCTTCTGGCACCAGAGGATAATCAAACACAGTCCTAAAGAACGTGGTGTCTCTCTCAGACTGTGCTGAAATATTTGTATACTTTGATGTTTGCCTATTTTTAGAACATTTTCACAGGACACAGACTTGGAGCAGTGGATTTTGGTGCTACAGAACCCACGACTCCTGGTGAGCATCTTTTGAAGACAGGTTTCCAAATGAAACTTCCAACTCCAGAGTCATATAGAGAAACAGAGCTCAGGAATTAATTTACTTTTGCACTAGGAATGTGAAACGATGACAGGAGCAACACACTGCCATGTCACAGTAATGATACATGTGAATATGAACAGATACACTATGTTCAGCTTTATAGGGCTCTTCACCTTTCATTCTTTTAAGGGTGGCTGAAAAAAATAAGAGGTTTGGAGTAGTTTGTTCCAGTAAAGTAATTCTCTGCTGCATCAAACCATATTAATGAAAGTTTAAAACCCCTTACATCTCTTCAATAAATAAGCAAATGGTGTGTATATAATGGTACAGTAATAAAAACACTAATTATTTAATATTGGAAAATAATAGATCTGCTCGCACGAGCCCTGTGTTAATTAGTAGGCTTTTTTTTCCTCAATGCAGTTTTATTTTAATGACTAACACTCTGCTGTTTCGACAGAGAAAGCTTCCTTTTTTGGATTTCATAACTCTCCAGGGCACACTAGACAGCGAATCAGTTATGCCCAACATGCAAACATTGAGAAAGCAGGAGACTCATTGAAGTTATTTTTGTATCTTCTCTTTGATTTATGTGAAGTAATTTCAGAAAAATGTCCTATAGGAAGAGTGCAAAACTTTTCTGCACTTTGCCTGCTAAATTAGACTTGCTCTGGGAAAACATCTATGTCATGCCCAGTATTACAGTGCAGTATTAATTTGCTTTGGGAAACTATATAAGAGATTTTATGACTCAGAATGTCTGAAGAGAAGAAAGGAAAGTCATTATGGCATTTGGTATATATTCTCTAAGGCTTTGGTTACATGTTAGTAAAGCTGGATAATACCACTTAATGAAGATATTTTTGCCAACCTTTTGGGTAAACTAAAGATAAAAAAAAATCCTATATTATACTATTGGTATTGAAGTTGTTGTTATTTCCCTCCCAGTAATCTAAGCAATGGGGCAATGATAATGCAAACACAGCCTCTGGATTCCTGCGCACTTCTGGGAAACTCTCTCCTAAGTTGCAATAAATATTGGAAGTTATTACCTCCACTAATATCACGGGTTGCACACTAACATTTTCCTGGTCGGTCCTCCAAAAACATAAAGCCACAATCCACCTATATTTAATGTCAGTAATGGGTGCTGCATACGGGTTTTTTTTTAAATTTTGCATTCCATCTTCACTTTTTTTTTGTCTAAGATGGTGAAGAGCAGTTGGGAACTGTTTTCTTCTACAGTTATCTGTTTGATTTGGAAAGCAGGGGCACAGAGAGAGGAGATGCTGGTTGAAACAGAAGGATATATAGGAATGAAATGAACACATTTAAACAGAGGTATGGCATAAGTCTCTCAGTGATAGACCAAATCTGGTTGTGTCACTGTAGTCTTGCTGACCTTGAAAGACAAACTACATTACATGATCTTTTCCATCGGGTAGAATCTGTCCCATTGTGTGATCTGAATAAAAGCAGCCTTGAAAAAAAATGTAAGGTTACAGTGTTACTCTCAAATGATAAATTGTAGTGTCAATTATAATTTACTCATAGAGAGAAAAGATAATATAATTTCAAAAGAATATTACAGGGAAATCTTCCATAACAATCAAGGAAAACACATATATTATGAGTGACTGCTGGTGGTATTATTATTATTAAAGTTATTATGGTTATTATTAAGATTGCCAGGCACTATCTGTTCCAATGCTGATTTTTTAATCTGACAACCTTTTACTGAAAGTGCTAAAATTTGCCATACTAGATAGCTGTCTCCCTGTCTAAATGGTAAGTACAGCCTGAGCTGCATGACCCAACTATATCAGTGAATAGGGATAATGAAAAATAGTTTTTTCCAGTTACACTGATTTGGAAAGTGAAATGCACAGTGCAAATGTTGGTGAAGGCTGGTTCTGCCATGAGGGAAGAGTCATTGGATGAGGAGGCTGAAAAGCAATGCAAGGGAAGGCGCTGCAGTGAGTTGTCTTGACCTGACGTAGCACAGGACCCCAGAGAACTTTTAGCAGGAACAGGAGGAAAGACGTAGGGCAGAGAATGAGGAAGGAGACACCCCAGCAAGCCCTAAGAGTCTGTGTGGCTGGGAACAGGTACTGTGGAGGGCATGGAAACAAGGGAGGAACAAGCTGGACAAGAAGTTGGGGTCAGTGGTCTGAAGCTTGGCTGGGCAAGGAGCCCAGAGGAAGAACTGGGAAAGAGCTGGGCCCAGTTAGGGCTGTTTCTGAGTCCTCCCATTTTCCTGCCCTCAGCAGATAAAAACTAAACACAAAGTGACCCATTCTTCTGCAGAGTAGCTCCGTGGAAACTGCTGGAGTGCATTACTCCTTGTTGACTGTGATATCAGTCCTCGATTAAATGGAATTCCTTTTTACTGTTTATTGAAATTTTCTAAAAAAGGAGGGGGAAGAGGGCAAATTTCATAGAGTTTCTTTCCCATTCTTGTAGTGGTTCTCAATCACATGTAACGGTCCTTTGTATTCCTATTTTTTTATTCAGTACTCATAAATACCATGGCATACCCAGCTCTAAAACTGTGCTTCTTGTCAGTAAAGAAAACTAACCTCCCTCCAAACAAGCCTGACCAATTCCATACACGAATAGAAACAGAAATAAAGAAATTAAAAAATTAAAATGATGAAAAGCAGGTTGCCTAATATGAGAGTCAGAGAGGCTGGAGACAGGGAGGGTCAGACAAGGACACAGAGAAATCATGAAGTTGAAAGGCCAGAGCATCAAAGGAACAGGCAGTCAAAAGAACAACCAGTTATGTGCATGAGTCATCAGAAATGGCATTTGACAGTCCATGGCCGGCATGGCCAGAAGGTGTATTAGTGTAAAAATTACATCATTGTGCTACTTTCTAAATCGGGTAACAAGAAAATATAAGCAATTCTGTGTGCCTCATTAAAATCAGGATTAATTATATGAAAAGAAGAGATTTACTAAGGTGCTGTGGTGGGTTGGTCCTGGCTGGATGCCAGGTGCTCACCAAACCCACTCCATCACTGCCCTCCTCAGCTGGGCAGGGGAGAGAAAATATAATGAAAGTCACATGGGTCGAGATCAGGGCCAGGAGAGACCACTCACCGTACTGAAGTCATGGGCAGACTCAGCTTGGGGTAATTAGCTTAATTTATTACCAATCAAATCAGAGTAGGATAATGAGAAAAAAAAATAAATCTTAAAACACCTCCCTTCCACCATTCCTTTCTTAACTTCACTGACGATTTCTCTACCTCCTGCCCCTCAGTGCCACAGGGGGACAGGAATTGTGGCTGTGGCCAGCTCATCACACATGGTCTCTGCAGCTTCTTCCTCCTCAGGGGGAAGATTCCTCATACTCTTCCCCTGTTCCAGTGTGGGTTCCTCCCATGTGAGACAGTTCTCCATGAACTCTCCAATGCGGCTCCTTCCCACAGGCTGCAATCCTTCAGGAACAGGCTGCCTGTCCCCTGCGGGGTCACAAGTCCAGCCAGCAAACCTGCTCCAGTGTGGGCTCCTCTCTCCACAGGTCCTGCCAGGAGCTGTTCCAGTGCTGATTCCCATGGGGTCACAGCCTCCTTTGGGCATCCACCTGCTCTAGTGTGGGGTCCTCCCTGGGCTGCAGGTGGATCTCTGCTCCCCCACGGACCTCCCTGGGCTGCAGGGGCTCAGCTGCCTCTCCAAGGGCTGCACACGGGCTGCAGGGGAACCTCAGCTTCAGTGCCTGGAGCACCTCCTGCCTCTCTCTCCTCACTGCCCAGTGCCTGCAGAGCTGTTGCTCTCACCTACTCCCTCTCTTCTCTCCAACTGACGTTTCCATTGCACAGGGCACTTTTTCCCCTGTAATCTGGTATCCCAGAAGTGCTCCAGCACCACTGATGGGCTCAGCCTTGGCCGGTGGTGGATCCATCCTGGAGCAGGCTGGCCCTGGCTATGCCAGACATGGGGAAAGCTTCTGGCAGCTTCTCAAAAAAGCCACCCCAGTACCCCCCACTCCCAAAACCTTGCCATGCAAACTCAATACAGGTGCCTCAGTGCCTAACTTGAAGTAGCTTTATTGTCTTAGGCAACTTTGAGTATCTTACCCTACATGCTCTGTTTCCAAAGTAAAGGGAACCAAGGACAGTCTGCAGCCTTTGCAATGGATATCTGAATTATATGTCCACATTTTCAGGCTCAAATGCAGTCATACAAACATTTGTGCCATTTCAGTTGCCTGGATATTTTTTAATGAAATTATTTTCACAATGGGAATGTAAATGATTTACACAAAAGCCTTTGAATGGTTCCCTTAGAAACATTTTAGCCTACTGAACAGAAGTGTACCTTTTTCAAAGTGAAATTTTAGCACAATGGCTTTCAGCAGCTGCTCTCAAGCCTCTGTGGTGCTGTGTATGAACTCTGCCTGCAGTACTCCATGCCTCATTTCCCCTAACTTGACATTCTGTATATTTGTTGAATAATTGGTGAAAACATATCACCATTAAAAATGTTTACTGCTCTATTCTAATGGGAATAGCAATAAAAGGGGAAGGGCAAAAATATGTCATATTAGACAAAAAGCAGCACAACTGCACCCTTCAGAGAGGCCATACAATGAACTATGAAATTCATGCTGTTGAGAAATTATTTGGCTTCTTTCAGATATTTTTACTGCTTCTTTCTTTTTTTCATGTGGTGGATGTTTGCATGAAAACAAGAGGTCAAGTTCTGCTCTCAAATCAGCATAAATTTGAAATTCAACAGTTACAGTAAACAAATAGCAGTGTAAGCAAAAGAAATCCCACATTGGCTTTCTGAGTGTGTTTTATGGCCAATGACCTAGATGCTGGAATGAATTTTTACCCAAACTGCACGGCACTGAGATCTCTGGAATTACTGTGCTTCAGCCTGATTTTGAATGAAAAAGATCCTAATTTTTATCTTTTCCTTTCTTTTTTTTTTCCCCCTTAAGATCCAGAGGACATCTCATTGCTTAGTTGAAGACCGGTGAGTGTTTTGCCTGGAAGTGCAGAAAATGTGTTCTGGTGCCTCTTTTCACCCAGAAATTCTGTCTGACAGTGGACAAGTCAGCTCATATACTTGTGCCTTAGTTTCGTCCCCTTGGGAATGACACAGACTGGCCTTAACAAAAGTTTTGAGGGACATTTAGTGGCGTAAGAAAAGTGCTCTGTTTGGAAGGGGCTACTTAACTCCAGAAACAGCCAAATAGGTGCAGTCATTTTGTTATCCAGAGCATCAGAGTAAACAATGCAAGTTGGAACAATGTGCTGTTTCCAGAGTGTGACTTTAAAGAACGTGTTATGAGACGATGATGATATTGTTGCTATGGTTACAGATCCATTTAAAGAAGTGAATGCACTAAATATTATTATGAAAATTAAGTAAATATTAAGCAGCCATTTAAAACACAGGTGCGTAGGAGTCAATGTTTCTATTTTTGTGATTTTTAATTGCTCTTAATATTTGTGAAATTGTCAGGATGAAACAGCTGTCCAAAAAAAGGGTGTGATGCCTGGTTAGTGCTTGGAAGGAAGATCTCTGAGGCTTATAGTCACTTTTCAGAGACCCGGTACTCTTCGCCAATTCTCTCCCTTCCCTCCTGAACTTATTTAATATGCAATGGAGAATCATACTGTAGGAAGAAAAGAGAATAAAATGTCCTTCAATAAGAATTGTTGTGTTAAACCCAGGTTCTTACACAGAGGGTGACAAAAAGCTTGCTCTTTACAACTTAAGCACGAGGAAAAGAAGCTCTGCAAGCTTGTATAGTCACGGAAACTGTGATGTGGGTGATATTTTATTATCTGCTCCACCATGGAAACACTTCTAGCCCTAAGTCAGTATAGCAAGACCCCATGGCATCTGTCCTGAGGGGCCCCTATGCTGCTGAGCAAGCAAGCTCCCCATCCTGGTACTGGTTATTCCTAGTGCAGGTATTCCAGGGTTTTCCAGGCTCCTTGCTGATGGAGTACACTCGTTTCCTCCAGGAGGAAGCCAAGGGACAGTTGGCAAATTAATTTGCTTCAGGGTTCACTCCAGGCAGAAAACATGAAATAGATGGTGCCAAAATGGGCTCCTTTAGCCTCGGACAGACTCCTGACATGACGCCAGCAGGCCCTGTGCCCACAAAGACAAGCACATGCCCTGAGGACAGGCTGCAGGGCAAGCAGGGCATGCTTTTGGCGTCGTGCTCTGGAGGCACTGCTCCAGGAGGCTGCAGTACAGATTTCACCTTTTTTTTTTTCAGATTATCTCACTATGAAAACACAAAATATTCTAGTTATGTCTGAGGCTCACAGAGCTGGGAATTTCAACCCGGCACAGATGAGTTTGGTAATGCAGATGCAGGAAATTTCAGGAAAAGATGGAGCTACTGATTATTAGCAAACCTTGAAAGCTCAGTTTGAGTGTTCACTTTCTGTAATCATAGAAAGGGCATGCAATTTATAATGAATACATTCAAATACATGACAGGTGGTCGTTTGTCAGAAACTTATATGTTCTCTAAAGTTTGTACTTAAAAGACTCGAGCTTTGGGAGAGACTCGGCATATGGTAGTTAAGGAAAAGCTCTTTTTAAAATTGTACTGCCACTATATCTAAATATAATCCTAAAGAGAGAGAGAAAAATATCGAAATCCAGGACTGTAATTATGCTTACCAACCTACTTCATTTATCAAAGCACATTAGAAAATGAGCAGAGAATTTAACTCAGGGAACCTGTACCACTTTCAATTATCAGCCCTATAAATTACACAAGCAGTGAAATGCAAGGAGATCAAAGGCTCTGAACCGTTTGATTTTCTTACACATGAGTGAATGGCTACTGGGCACATTGATTACTCACCAGTGCTGAATAACTAGGGCAATATTGAACCCCATACATGTGGCACCACTGACAAAGGCAGAGAAATGAACCAGGGGATGCTCTGGAGGTTTGTTCAGCAACAGAAGGCTGGTGTATAGATAAGCAAATGCCTTATGAATGTGCTAATGAGTTTGCCTTCTAACCCCATCAGCTAAAAATGTTGGGGCTAATTTATTTTTCTTTGTCTCTTTAGAATATGTATCATCTCTATAAACTGATATGCAGTCTCCTCAGTGTATTAAGAACAATTTCTAATTTCTGATCTATTCAAGGCATCCTCCAAAATTTGGATTATACCACTACCAGCAGCCTGATATTATTTCAGGACATATTTGTAACAGACTAATCAACTTCACGCATGCATCATCTATCTGAATAGAGAGGGTAGATGATTTGACAATATTTAGGAAACTAACTTCATAGAAGTCCTAAAACAAATGATAGAAAATGCTCTCATGATTGTGATCCAAGCCTATTAGTCATCGCTGTTGAGCCGATGTCGAAACAAGAGGCACACGAGAGAGATTGCCGAGAAAAGGGCATTATTTATTTAAATGCAGCTTTATATACAAAATGAACACTGACTGGGATTGGCCACAGCCCTCCGCCCCCTGGGGCTGATTGGCCACAGGCATTCCCACCTGTTCCAAAGGAGTTCTGAGCACCTTATCTTCTGTTTACCATAAACAGATAGATTTTCTCATGAGAAAGAGAGTTCTGTGCTGTCACGTATTAGTCTTCCTGTTTTCTTTCAATATGTTTTACTCAGTTGTACAGAGCAAATTGTTGTACAATTCTGCTTTTGTCCAGAATAAATTCTTGTGCAGTTCTTTTTACAAACACTCCTGAATAAGTTCTATATGTAGACGGGGAAACGAGGCAGGAAGAAGGGAAGGAGAAAAAAGTCCATGTTAAGGCTTTATTTCTCCTGACCCTCTGAAATGTTTTGACACATACTCCACGTACTAAATAACCTGTAAATGTTTCCGACAATAATGGGGATGTTTCTTCCTGTGCAAGGATGGGCTGTGCATCACCTACCTCCACTGAGTTGTCTGCTGGGGTTTCAGCTGGTACCAACCCAGCAGACAAATCCTCCTCCTCCTCCTTCTCCCCTCAGTAATAAGGACAGTAATTAATTGAGAAATCTTAAGTCCATCTTTGGCTTGTCACAACTGTGCATCATTCCTACTTCACGCTGAACTGTAAACTGACAAGCCAGCCTTGTGTTTTTACCTCAGACTTCAACCTTGTTCCTTTTTACCCATAAAGATGGAGATTTTTTTGGTCACACAGCCAGTCTGCATGAAAATCTGTGTGTGCAAAACCAAGTGTTTTGCTAAAGAGAATTTTAAGGCAAAGAGCAGAGGAGAAGAGGTAGTTCAACTTAATTAATGTCAGAGTTTGTATAATCCACTGAATGTGTAAAGGACTCTATAATTGCTAGGTGTTATTACTAGTCTTGACTGAGTAATTCATGTTGAATTATGTGTTTGCCAAATGTCAACTCTCTGTTTGTGAACTGTCACTGAAAGAACACGATTTTTTTTTTCCCCAGGATTTGTTCAAAACTCCTCTCAGAATAGCTTCTGTCAGTAATTCTTAGCCTGCTGTTTGCTCATGAGCAATTCATCATAAGTGTCTGATAGTTGCAATTTGAGCTGTGTTGACTGCCCAGTTAGGCATTGGATCTGATTCCTTTCAGACATTTGATGACTGTAACTTTGAACTCTGCAGTGTAGACACTCACCCAAGACAGAATTAAATTTGGGTTCCATGAATACTGGCTAATATATACCCTAGTATGAAATGCAACCCTGTTTGAACATTCATATTATGGCACTGACTAAAAGTCAATCAATTTGAGAATATATTATTTTGAAAATGATATAAATATTGAGTAAATTATAGTCCCTGCTCCAAATTTTTTACTGCATAGACAAAACAACTGATCTCTCTAGCATACCTGACTGTAGGAGAATAAATCGAGTGCCAGTAAGGTGATCTGAAATTGGAAATGAAAATTAAATGTTCTCACAAGAAAGTCTCCAGACCCATTTATCAAATAGCTGCAGATTGCTGAATTTCAGAAAAATGTCCATACACATGAAATACACCCTAACACCTTATGTTAGCTGGACAAAAACACATGGAAATACATTGAATATTTTCTGAAGGAAAGGGAAATTAAGATGTAAATCTGAAATACCAAAGGGATGGGCACTAATTTCTAGAGCATTTGCCTAATCCTATCTCAATGCTGTTCCATGTTGAATGCACCCAATGTATTATCCACTGCTATTGTCTGCAAAGCAAAAGGAGTTGAAAACTGTGAACACTCTAATTTTTAAAATTATTTAATCTCTGAAGTCTCCAAAAATTCAAAAGTAATGCCTGTGTGAAGGTTATATTTTTTTATTAAACTAAGGTGTTTCTTTTTAAGAAAATAAAATAATATAAAAGTTTGCTACTAGCTGGTGTCTAAGCAACTAACAGACAAGGATATTATGAGAAATACAGAAGAACTGCATGCATTAGATTCCCTTCACTCCAGTTAAACTACAGCTGGTGTAATTAAAAGTCCTAGTTTGGGCCTAATCTTGCAGTCTTGGAAATGAGTGGCAAAACACCTCCTGACTTCAGTGGAAATAAAACCAGGAAGCCTTGAAAACACATATTGATCCATATTCTACTCTGCAGGATAGCTCATTTTATTCCTTTCGAATAAGAATGTAGAGAAGGCATTTGTAAGTATTACGCCATCTTCTTAGAAAAATGAATAGATTTTTCATTTTAAAAATCCATTTATCTTTAAGTATCTGAAGTTTCAAGAAAGCGAAACAATATAAAACACCGAACTAAAAGAGTTCATGGCCTTATTCTGTCACGATTTATATCCAGTGCATATTATTTGTCTTTGTTGGGGTTGCCCAGACATATGTTAGGATAATTATAGGGGAAAGAATCTAATTGTACTGTACAGTGCTGGTTTAAGCTGACAGATAACAGGTTGTTATGTATAAAACATGTGCGTACATGGAGTAACAACATGTTAAATATCTCATTACATCTTGATAGATAGATAGGGTTGGGAGGATGTAAATTAGAGTACCAATTATTCTGTTGCAGTGGTAATGAAGCATCAGAGTCTTTATTCACATGCATCTCTATTTGTGCAGCTCACAATGACTCTCCTCAGGGAAGCACATTGAATGGTTTGATGTTGACCTTCAAGCTATTGCTCCCACTTTCAAAATTTTGTGTGTTAAAGATGCATCTGTGTGAGAGGGAGGACACTGGTGACAGGGAAGGAAAAACAGAACAGAATAGAGTAGGTAGAATGTTTTAGAGTGAAGGATAACTAGGGAAGAGGGGACTTGAGGCAAAGGAAAACAAGCTATGGGATATGACATAAAGAACAGTGTGTGAGACAGGAGAAATGCCGTAGAGAGCCAGGGAGTTGTCATCATGTGCAACATCAGTCTCAAACACTGATTCACTGCTCTCTTTAAAAAGGTTTCCTCATGCATCTACATTCCACAGTTGTTTATCAGTCCAACAGATATATGAACAAAGATGAAGTGTCAGCAAATATTTCAAGCTTGTCTTCTGTATGTTGTGCTTTCCCAAACTGCCAGTCCAGTCTACCAGCTCCCCAGTCTGAAAGATGGGGCTCCTTTCAGAACCTGTAGGAGCAGATGCTGCCAGTAGCAGGGAAGGGCTTGCATTACGGAAAAAGCGTGTTCAGGTTGGACAGAAGGAGCAGACTCACTGATTCTGAAATTTCCTTTGCAAGTTGGCTGTTTCTGTCCAGATTTTAAAGCTTTTCTTTTACCTCTTATCCAAAGAACTATTAAATTGTGTCAAGTAATCCCACCTCACGTTGTAATAAATAGCTCAGACAACATTTTGGTAAAGCAGAAAATAATTTACACCCTCAGAGACATCAGGAGACACAGTCTCACAGGCAACAAAGCTGGTATGTCGTGTCCATTCTCAGATCCCCGGGACAAGAATGCCATTGACAAAGTGACACAGGTTCAGTGGAGAGACTGCCACAACGGGCCAGGACTGGAGCCTCAGCCTTGCTGGGAGAGGTTGAAAGCTCGGAGAAGAGATGGATCCAGGGGTTCTTCAGCACCCACCCAGCCCTGCAGGGAAGAAGGTATCAAGAAAATGAAATCACAGTAGTGTGAGTAAAAGAGACAGCAGAACTAAACTGAAACCTGAAAGGATCAGACTGACCTTGAGGAAAATCTTTTACTTCATGAGGAGGACAGGAAGCAGAGTAACACTTTCTAAGTTATACAGATAGAGAATTCATGTCTAAATTATAAAAAGCCACACAAGTTCAAGGACCTATAAATGACTTGCTGCAGCAGCCTTGATCTCTGAACACGAGGAGAGACTGGGGAGAATGTGGGGTGCCCTCCAATGGGATTTCTGCAGGAATTGATTTCCATTCAAGGCAGACTTTCTTGTGTCCCCTCTGAATCCAGTCCACTTGCAGGCCACCCACTGCTTTTGGAACACAAGGAACCCAGCTCTCTACTTGGCCATAATTCTGTCCAGGAAATACCAAATTTTCAAGCCCAGCTTTAACACATGCAGAGGACCTTTCCGAAGGATGAAAGTCTGATTTGTTATTGTGGAACCCACCACCACACAGAACAAGAGATAGGGGATAATTCTCAGATGTGTGGTGAATTCTGGCATTGATAAGGAAGCCAACACCTTGAAAGTCTCTGTAGGATATGCTGAGAATTTCAACAAAACTGAGGAAATAACAGGGATTTCAGGGAAAGTAGGACATTCAGATTCCTGCCTTGCTTTTTCAATTCTTTTGAAAATCAGACCTGGAGAGTATATCAATCAAGTATTAAAGAGATTGGCACTGGGAAAGGAGATATGCATCCTGGATGTATCTCTTTTTCTTTAAATAACATTTAAAACCCATAAATATTCAATGTTTAAAATAACTGCAGCAATACTCAGGAATTACACCACGGAATTATAATAATACAATTTGACACCAATTGGAGTCTCAGGGTTCTTGCATGACATTCAAGGAAGGAAGGTTATAATAAACAGCAAGGTACAATGGAGTATGATATTACAGATACATTGCACGTTTGCTCCCTTAAACTTGTGGGCTTTTATATTCTTCAACATTATTTTATCTATAATTATCAAATGGGAGACTTCAAAGAGATACGCGTATTACAGTGGATTTGTCTGCCCTTCTTCGGTTATTAAAAGACAGAAAATAAGGGAAATCACAGACAGATCATTAAATGCAATAACAAAGCATTGGAAAAGATAAAGGGAAGACATCTGTTTCATGCAGGATTTATATTTAGTGTTGAACAGTGGGGATTTTTCCCCTGTAGTTCTGCAGGTCAGGCCATTGGAGAAGGAAAAGATTAGAGGAACATTTGCAGTGGGGTACAGTATTATTTAGGTTTGAAACTGATGAATTGTGAAGCATCGATGAAAATGGAGAGTGCTACAAATCACTGCAGTTGAGCCCTTTTAGATCATAGTGAGCAGCTGACAATTGAAAAGAAACTGGCTACTCTCTAGAAATATATTGCTGCAGTTTGGCTTGAAAGCTCTTTTTGTGAGCCACTTCATCTCCTCTGTAAATAGTCATTAATAGAATGCTTTGAACCATTGTTGATTCTGACAACACTGAACTTTGTGAAAGTCCTTGCTTGAAATCAAAACTTCTTTTGCCAATTGGAATAATTTAAAAAATATATATAGATACGGATTCCTTTATGTGTAAATGTTTTACAAATTGAGCCCTAAATTAATTAGAAGCTAGCATGGTCTTATGCAGGCTTGTGAAGCAAACCAGAATACTCAGTGTTGTGTGGTTTATTTCAGAGTAGGGCACTCCAGAGTGGTTTCATCTCTGGCTAGGAACAAACCTGAAAACATTCTTAAATATTTGATCCATATTCAGTCAATTCCAAGTGTAGTCTTGTGCCATTTGCCAGGGACAGGCTTCTTGGAGGAGGTATATCCACTGGGGTTTGTGCTTGCTGTGGTTAGCCCATACTGAGAGGGCAGTGTCCTCTTGGGGACATCACTTGTTTCCCTGTAGCTTTGCTGTTTCGGTGCTGGACTTCTCTGGGACCACCGTGCCCACCCTTGGTAGCCCCCGTAGTTTGGGAGCTCCAGTCCTGGGCGGATGGTGGCAGCTGTTTGCAGTTAAAAACAGATGGACCACTTGCCTTTAAATCAGAGATCTTTATTTCCTCACAGAGGAAAAAACAAGGTGCAAAGAACAAACACCAAGATGGTGAACCTGGCAAAAATGGCCCCGATCGTCTCTCGCCTGGGCTTCTTATGCCTTCGGTCAGGGGAGGGCAAGGCGAGAGACGAGCCAATGGGCAAATGACTGACCAGTGACATCTGGCCAGTCCTGGGTGAACAGGGGAGGGACAGGTACAAAGCAGCACTAAGTGTGCTCAGACCGCTGGGATAAATCCGCGACGGTCTGCCACACTGCTACATTTCCCCCGCAGAAAACGTCCCACAGCTGATGTCTCCTCGGCTCAGGCTTTCCCATGAGACTGCCAGCCAAGGGAAGAGGTCACCCTTCCTTGGGCAGAGAGGTTGGTGTGAACACACAGAGATATCGTGGTTATCAATGCATGTGGGGAAAATCAAATTATAGAAAACCCACCTAGCAATAACATGCAAGCAAGAAGCAAAACTTTTTACCCTGTGATCAGCACATTGAAGCTGATATAATTTAAGAATAAAATCCTAGAATACCATCACTCTCCACTTGTTATGTACATTAAAAGTTGCCATGTATTTTAGCTTTATTTTGATTAATGACTTAATGTGTATTTGTTAAAACTGGCTTCCATCTGCTCATTGACTACACGGATTTTACAAGGAGCTTCTGGATCTTCTACATTTACTAACATCTCCTTCAGTAATGTCAACATCCAGCTTTTTGCAGTCATGTTGGTGAATTAAATGCTAATAAGATTGATATTGGCAAAGATATCAAAAAGAAAATATATGTGGAGCTCATAAGTGATCACATCTGTTTAAAACACATCTTTAATGGAATATTTGGATACATTGGAAACTGTGATTAATCTATTTACATTTTAGGAGTTTTCTGGTTTACAAGAGATTTTGAAGTAACCTATAGTAGCCACATTGCATTAAAAAAACACTTTGCCAGTGTGACATTTCAAAGACTTCTTTTCTTTCTGTAACTAAATTACCTACAATTAGTTTCTATAAGCTTCTGCAGAAAAAAATTCAGCTTTCCATCAGGCTGAGGCTTCACTTGGTCTGAGATGCTACAGATTTTCAAGCTTTGTAAAAACCACTGGTAAGCAAACTGCTCCAAGCTCCCAATCCTTTACAGTAATTGTCCTTGCAACTTCAAGGTTTTTCATCAAATAGCAGAGGCAACGTCTAAACTGGGGTATTATAGAGATACCTCCTGGACAGAAAATACAAGAGCTGCTTATTGTTAGAAATCTGGCTAGTGAAAAGGAGAAGGAACCTGTTGTTAGAAGCCAGTGGTCACAAACAATTCATACTGGTCCATAAAAGCAAAGCAGGGAGTGACCTTAGGAATGTGGTGACAGAAGGAGAAGTTCACAGGACAGTGACCTCACAGAACAGTGGGGTTTGACTCAGAGGATCGAGAGGTCCTCTGCTCACAATTTGAAAGGAGCAATATATTAAGAACGATTCCAAAACCTGCCAAATGATTCAGCCGACATCCAAGCGTGAATCTGGATTCTGCTTGCTTTAACGGATAAGAAGCTCTTGAGTTGCAGTGGTGGATACTGGGAATATTCTGGATGTATAAACTGTGTATTTACTGTGTGTTTACACCATGTCTGGACATCTGGCAGCAGCTATGGTCACAGAGCACAGCCCCTTGCTGAGCGCTGCTGGGTCCCTCCCTTCCATCCCAGGTACTTGTCAGATGGACTTTGCAGGTTGGGTTGACACAGGACTGAGATTTACAGGGTGAGAGGTTCATAGGTGCACATGGGAATGAATTCTGTAACTGAGGAAAGTACAGTGTTGGTTTCCAAATGTTGTGACTTTCTTGTTCAGCCATTCCAGAGCCCCCTGATTTTCACAAGGTTTGTGACAGAGGAAACAGCTACAGCATTGTTAGTTCAGGGCTTGCTGTGCTGTGTGAACTGCATCACAGAATCACTTGTTTTGGATGGGAATTAGCTGGTGTTATGTTAACCAGCATTATGGAGCAATCTAATGCTAATTAAAATTGTTTGTTGCTGTTCTACAGTATTAAATTTTAATTGGAGTGCATAGATCACCCTCTTGACTAGTGCAAAATTAAATAATTAAATAATCCTGGTTTAATTCCAGATATTCGCTGCCATCTCACTGTATTTTCATTAACTTCAGTGAGCTTTGAAACATGCTGTAGAATGACACAAAAAAAACCTTATAATGAAAGTTAAAGATAATAGTACTGATGCTAAATGAATTCCTCTCTTGTGTGCTTTGCATTTTAAGCTTGCTTTTGTAATCTATCCTGTTCAATTATTCCTGAGGTCCTAATCAGGGCTACCTATCTCCTGTGATGTATTGAATCACCCAGGAAATTGTCTGTTGTTTAACAATTAACCAAGCTCATTTCTACTTCTAGCAATAAACATTCAGGACCTTTGGACTAATATTTGCCTTTGAGCTTTTAAAAATTTATTTCTATACAACAAATAAGTTAGCTACTGGAAAATTCACATTTATGTTGCAGACATCTAGCAGAAAAGTAAAGAAATGGCTTTCTTTCACAGGTGTTGCCAATCAAGGTATTGCTTAGCCTTTAAGGACTTGCCACTCTAAATCTACTCTAAAAATGAAATAATGTTTTATTCAAACTGAAGGATTTATCAACAAACACATGGAAATGTACTGAAAGCTTCCAACTGTGGCAACTTGGCAAAGCAACACATTTTGGCATTTTATTCTCTCTGTACATATGTTTCACTCACTTAAATGTCATTGAGAATTAGGATGCACATTCATCAAGAGAGTCTACCACTTTAGGACCAGATTTGTCATCCTTTAGCTAACAAGCAGTCTCACTGAAGTCAGTGGGTGTAATCCTGATTCTGAAATAGTTAAGAGCAGTCAGCAAGCACACATTTTCAATAGGAGCTGTGGGCTTGTGCCACACACTGCTTCCCAAGGAAAGTGTTGAAGGGTAGTAACCTGATACTGCAGCTCCATCTTGATTTCTGGAGTTTATTTACCTAAATTCCTTCAGAGTTTCACTTGAACAGTCCTGTCTCTCTCTCCTTTGTTCCTTTAGTCACCTCTGAGAACCCACTGATTGCTGGGGTTTCTTTTCCATTATGAGAGGTAAAAAATAAAAGCCATAGGCTTTTTATTTTTAAATTTTCTGAATGTTTATAGCATTTTAATTAACCCCAAACCAAAAATCTTGCAATTGTGCATGTGCTTTGCTCCTAAAAAACAAAAACAATTTGTATTTGGCATGGTAATGAAAATACTAAAATAATCATGGTGTTCATCTTCTTGAGAAAGAATTTTGCCAATTTTTCTCACGAATAGGAGCAATTCAGCCCTCCATATTTGCATAGGTGAGTTTGTTTTAAGTCAGGCAATATAAAACAGGCTCTCAACTTGATGCCAGCGCTGTTAACATGTTACCCAGCAGCACACAGACTGTCAGCAGCTACTGCTTTGTTCTGCACCAGTCCTTTAAGCCGTATGAAACAGGGATACAGTGTGGGGGACTCACATTTTGGAACTGTTTAAATAAGAAAATAGGGTGTTTCCTGTCTTTCACTCAGTGGTGAGCACAAATAAGTCTGTATATGACTCATATAGGTATTGGACTCCATTCTTTGTTGCTGCCAATGAATGGGAATGTAACAGGCTCTTTTAAACTCTCTTAGAAAAACTTGATTTTCCAGCCAAAGTGCATCAGTTTGTATTTATCAGTCTCCTTTGCATCTTTATAATGAAAAGTTCTAATAAATCTGTCCTAATATTTTTTTATTATGGCAGATAACTCAAGGGTATAAAACAGAGTTAACAAGAAATTTTACAGGCACCCTTTTGAATGCAATGAAATACTCCAATTTTTTCAGTATGAGCTATTCATTCATTTCATTACAGCAAGTTAATAAAGGCTTTATTTTCCCCTTTCTGTTGAAAAGAGGTAATTGTAAATAATGTCACTATTTGCCTTTGAATTATCAAGAAGCAGGAAATTAACAGTTACTAATGGCATGAAGTTGTGTCGGGGTGGTTTAGGTTGGGTATTGGGAGAAGCCTCTTTATCCAGAAGGTGGTTGGCCACTGGAACAGACTCCCCAGGGAAGTGGTCACAGCTCCAAGCCTGGCAGAGTTCAAGAAGTGTTTGGACAACACTCTCAGGCTCATTGTGTGACTCTTGGGATATCCTGGATAGGGCCAGGAGTTGGATTCAATGACCTTGTGCATCCATTCCAAGTGAGGATATTCTGTGGTTCTGTGATAGTACAAATGAAATCACACTACTCCAGTCAGTGGACTTTTAAGCTGACCTAACTGCCAGAAAATACTGAGTGCCTTTTTTTATTTTTGGTGCTTCCAGGATAGGTGGACATGAGAAACAAAGGTGCTAAGAATCTAGCTGGTTTTGGTATTGCAGTATCCATGTTGTATGAGGGTAGCCTGAATACTGGGACTGCAGCTTGTTCTTTAACCCCAGAGTGAGGAGGTCTGTTAAGAAACAAGAGGAGGGACTCCACATAGTGGCACAAACCCCATGGGAGCTCAACATTTCACAAAAATGTGTGGAAAAATATTTCCACGGGGTGATAAATTGGTACATGTTGATTTCTGAAATGATAATGTTGATGGAACTTTTTCTGAATTGACAGAAACCACTTTGACTTTAAGCTCCTTGTCCTTCAGATGATACTGTAAGGTAGTATGTGACCTTTTAGGATATTTATGATGTGGAGTGAACTGCCTTTAAAATTATAATCCTTCAACTGTCAGTACATCCTTGCAAAGTTCAATAGATTCATAAATAATGGAAGTTAATATTCTACTACAAGACTTCTGTAAATTATAAAGGCAGATATATATCGGCTGGAAATAAAAACACGATACTTTTTTCTATTAGTATTACTTCAGGTTCAGATGTGAAAATACTCCAAGAGTCATATTCAGAATAAAATTTGTACTCCTGATTCTAGTAGCTTATCTTTTTCTTCCAAGAGAGTTCATTCTTGCCTTTTCCAGTGTGCTGACCTAGTCCTTTTGGCACTTGCCCAAACACAAAAGTAAAATAAAGCCTTGATGCTGCAGTAACATTTCCAGCCTCCTCTTTATCTCCATTGTATTGCAAATATTTATCCTTTGCTCTCATGCAGCCTCCCACTCAGAAGAGTCTGCCAATCTTTTTAAAAGCTTAGGTCAGGAGATTCTTCTCAGCACAGCAAAGCTTTCTTGGAAACATAGGAAAGGTCACACAACAATACGAGTAGCATCAACATTTTGGCTACAGGCCTTCATACCTAGATGGTCATGACTTCTACTGGCATAATCATTGGTTCAGTAATAAAGGCTTATGGTGAGGGCTGTAATTTAACTTTCCAAAACCAGTGGTGATTTTTCTAGGGGAGCTTGGTCTTGTGGAGGGTGCAAGCGCTATTTTTTGCATGAATTAGCAAGCATTTATTAACATGCTGGTTTCATCCTTTCCAGAGATAAGAGCTGAGGTCCAGTAAGATTCAGCATCCCTGTTAAATAAAAGGACTTGGTTATGCAGAAGTAAAGCTCTGTAACTCCTAAGCACCTCCCCTCCCTAAACGGTGTTACACACACAAGTTTGCCAGTGTGCTGCATGGAAAATGTGAGGTATTTTGTACTAACATTTAGAACAGCCAGCAAGTGAAAAATCAGCAGCATCTTGAAAACCAACACATTTGAAAAGCCACGAGCTAGTTCCAAGCAGCAGGAAAACAGTACAGCAGCCTGGCCCCTGGGATGTGCTGGGAAGTAGACTCTTTCTTTCCTTTCAAAAACTACGTTTTTTTAATTATTATTTTTCTGAAGCATTGACTGGAAAGGGGTACTTTTGGCCCACTTTTCTGATCATACTGTGGATTTTCAAGGGAAGCTGCTCACCTACAGTTCAGGAAGAGAGAGGAGAGGGAGGCAGCTATCTCTCTCAGCAGATTCCTCCTATTGTGTGACAGAAGACCAAGAAATAAAACACTGTTCTCAGAGATGTCTGGTGCATCTGGTGCAGCAAACATCTTCTTCCTTCAGTTTTGGTTCATGTTCTCTGCTGCAAGGGAAAAGCTGCACACGGGTGTTGGCCCGTCAGAAGTGGACAAGCTGTACTGATCCATCCCCAGCCTTGCCCACAACATCCACTCCTCCGTCCCTTTACTCAGGAGGGAGCAGGATTTATCTGGGATTTATCCCAGATACATGGGGGTTTTAGCTATTCATCCTAAAAAACTATCTTGATAGCTTTTTTCTAAGTATGGAGTAGTCTGAGCATCACCCAAAAACATCTTATAAACAACGACTTCATTGCTCAGCTACAGTTCCAGGCACTGCCTATATCAGATATTTGAAAAAAAACTGTCCTATGCTAGACTCAACCAAGAGCAATTTAAAAACTTCTTTAGGCTTTGAATATTCCATTTCATCCACAGTAAAAATCTCCTCTCCTTTTGACTACTCACACTATTCAGACTGGGGCAAGATTTCCTGCTTGAAGATTTTCCAGGAACTGCCATACCTCCTTACTCTCCAAAGTATAACTAGTAAACAATAAACTTGATTAATCCTGTAATATTTTACAATACAACAGTAAAACTACCAGGTTTGTGCTTTTCTGCAGGGAAAGTCCATCTCAGTCTCAGGGCTCACATTTGAGAAGACTTACTATTCAAAGAAGTATATTAAAAAAATTCCCCTGTAATATTAATTATATATCCCTAAGGAACGTAACCAAAAAAAAAGGAAGGAATACAAAATATTATGAGTCTTTATTCCAAGTAGAACATAATGCTTTTCTTTCTTTTTATTAAAGTTTTTTCTTCTTCATTTACATGCCTGTCACTGCTTCAAGTTTACTAAGGGCAGCAAACCAGGAAATCTCTTTGGTGCAACCAATATTTTAAAAAGCTATTGGCCTTCCATTAATGCTGAATTATTACGTGTACTTCTTATTAGCACAGTTTGTAAGAACTGTGCCAAACCAGAGCTTTCTATTTTCTATCTTTGCTGTCTTCTAGCAGTTCAGACAGGAGCACCTATTTTTGCTCCATTTTTTTTGGGTATTTCTGACACATTTCTTGCTTGCTCCCTCTGAAAATCCAGCCTTATGGATATGTCTGCATTGCTGTGTTAATGCTCCAGAAATGCTGTCGAAGCCAAAATTGGTACCTGTCTAGAGGAGATGAGATCTGAAGTACCCCCAGGGCCAGCTCTGGAGAGAATTCCCTATAATTATTAGGGAAAGCCTTGGCATATGGAGGACTTTTCAGCAATATCCAAAATATAAAGCAGTCACATGCAGCGTGAAAGGGTTTGGGACCTCAGGCTGTCCCACCTACCCTCTGAACTCTGCTTTCTCTTTCTGCCACAATGACAGATAAGATTCCTGAGTCCTGGCAAAGGCAAATTTCAAGGCAAGCCTCCCACAATCACTTTGACTGGATGAGTACAGACCCAGGCAGTATCACAAGTTCAAACCATTCCACAATTTAGCCTGTAAGTTCACGGCACAATTTTTCTATACACTTTGTATAATGCTGGCAGCCTCCACTGAGTCTTGGGAGAGTTAATGATTGTAACAGTCTTGGGAGCTTTAGACTCTTAAAAAGCTTTTGGGGGGTTGGGGTGGTGGAAGTGAACTTTCTTTTCTCTTTGCAGAAGGAACTTAAAATCTTCACTCCCTTTTGGAAGGTATCTGGATGGATGCATCTCTTGAAGCAGATGTACTGGAACTAACACATAATGACTGACTGACATTAAACCCATGACTCTTCAGTGTTACTTAGCCTAGACCGCCTAAACCTTTGATTTCACCTAACTTCAGGCATAATTCCATTAATTTGTTTTGCTTTTAATGATTATTAGTGATTTTTTTATTTGTCCTTCCAATGTGGCCACAGAGTGTTATATTTACTAGTTCTTTGCATGACAAAAAGATCTCCTAGTCTGTCTCATCTCACACTTACTACCAGTGGCTTCTTGATGGCTTTTTTTTTTCTTTTCAGCTTCACAGTTTTATTACTATCATAAATTTTCTTATTTGGTTCACCAAACTGTTTGCACCTAAAGCTTAAACTCAAGCAGAGACATTGTGTGAAGATCACTACTGTGAACAGCTTAAAATGTGTGAGCTTCTATGGGTTAAATCAAAATCTTACACATATTGCACTCATTTTTCAAATCTAAACAGCATGAGCATTTGTTAATTTCTTAGGTTTTTGCCTAGGGTATCTTTAGGCCTACATGAAGGACAAAGAAAATAACCAAATATCAAAAATAAAATTAACTGTACATGGAAAGTTTTCTCAATTTCTTGAACAATTCTATATTTGCTGGCAGGTAAAACAAGGCAGAGTGATTCCTACCGCTTGCTGCTATGCTTTAGTACAAGAAGGAGAGCCCATTTCTTTTATTCTTCATTACATGCATTCTGCACCATTTTCAGATGCTATTGGACTGTCATAAAACTCTGGTGCAAACAGCAGAATTGCTGTCTGGAGGTGGCACTGAGCACTTCCTACACAGACCCTTCATGGCCCTATTCACTCCATCATAACTGACTTGTGTTTTATATATTTTTCTATGAACTAATCCAATGGGAGAAGTTTAATATGGTCACTGTCCAAATCATTTCAGCTCTAGAATACCTATCAGTTCATAGGTAGCAATTATAAGGGCTTAGATGCACAGCTTTTCATCTTTGCTATTTTTAATCCCACACAGTACATCAAAAACTCCTTTACAAAGCGAAATATCAGGTTCAAAAGTTGCTTTGGTGTGAAGACAAAAGCCCTGATTCTTCTTTTGGACTAAAGGAAGTCTGTTGAAGCCTGTATTGGAATTCCAAAAAATAAACTCAGTCTTAATTTCACACCTATTTTCTACCAATTAGTTTTACTAAGTGTCACAGTTTAAAATATATTTTCAAGCAAACAGTAGAAACAAGCAAAGAAACTACTGCCACAATACTTCCCTCAAGAAATTACTTCCGTCTAGAAAAAACTCTATTCGTTTACATTAATTTGCTTCAATTATTTAGTCTTAAACCCACATATTTAAATATATTTATCTGCTGAAAACCTCACAGCACAATCAACATTAGTCACCAAGAGCAGCTTTTTTTTTTTTTGTTTCAATGAGTAGGTTACAGAAATTGTTATTTCAAGAGAAGGCAGAGATGACTAAATGAATTTCAATCATTTCATATTAGGGAGAAATTCTTCACCCTGCACAAGCCTATGTAAAAAGGAAACTGTTTCATTTCTCTGCAAATTGGCAGATCCTCTGACAATATCTAGAAAAACAAGAGTTAGGGGGAGGGTCTGTTCCTCCTGTGCCACGATCACACAAGACTGGAGAGCTAAATGGGCAAAGTGGTTTCACACCAGTGCTGCAAGGCCTTGGCCTCCTTATTGCTCCCCATCGCCCTGTCAGCCCTGAAGGGAGCAGAGGCTGCACCAGGGCCACCCAGCCACCACTTCACAGCCACAGCTCCCAGCTCAGGAGCCTTCAATGACTGCTAGAGCAGCTCAGGGGCTGACCTCACACCTCTCCTTTAAAAAGCAAGGCTTTTCTGTGCTCTGCTCTACCCTCACACTTGGATCTCCCCACTCAACACTCTTGCCTTACGAACCTGATCTGCCAAGTATCTCTCCCATCTAGAATAAAATGTATTTTTGTAATTAGAAGGAAATAAAATGATAGGAAGGAAAGAAAAGCAGGCAGAAACTCTAAAAAAAGTCTTATAAAAAGAAGCAGAACCTTTCATTAGAGTCTAAGAATCGCATATGCAAATTAAACTGCTCAGCACGTGTCTCCACAGGCACCATCTGGGGACACTGACTTGCTAATCATTTGTAAAGGAAAGGAGATAATTCTGCACAAAGACTGGAGAATACAGACTGGGGGCGGAGGGGTGTGTGGGAGTTATTGTTTGGTGTAACCAATTCTTCTGGATCTTCCGTTTGCCTCAGGAAGACAGACATGATTCAGGACACTCCTACGGAGTCCCATAAAGCCAAGAACCTGCTCTGTAAAACTGGGGGATTTTCCAACTGTGCCCCTTTAAGCAAAACCAAAAAAAAACCAATAAAATTTACTTACTTATTAGAAAAACAGGTTCCAAGCATATACAAAAGCAAACAAGCTGCTACAAAGCTTGAATGTCAGCTTTCTTCTTTGCTGACCAAGTGCCACTCACTTTCTGTGAAGCACAGATATTCTGAATGACTGAAAACTACAGTCCAAGCAAATCTATCATTACAAAACCAGATGAGAGTCCTGTCTAGAGTGCATTCAGAAATCCAAGGTTTCCTCTCAGGATGCCCATATGTTTAAATTAACACAATGTTATTCTTTTCATTTCAAGTTGAAATTTGCTTTGGATTTTTTTGTGGTGTTTTGTTTTGGTTTGTTACGGAGGTTTTTGTTGTTCTTTTTGGCTTTGGGTTTGGTTTTTTTCTTCATTCCAAAAAGAGATAGGATACTTTTGGTTTTTAAAATCATCAGCAAACCAGAATAGGCTGTGAAAAAAATCCAAAGACCCTTCAGTTTCAGTAATTCAGTACCATGCACATACATCATCAGATGTAACTGTTAAAGTTGCTGTGAAACACATCTTCAAGCAAAGGGATCTTTCGGAGTAGCTGAAAATGCTATTTGCTTTTAGTTTGATAAAAACAAAAAATAAGGGAGAGTAAGAGCTCTACCTGAAGTCTCAGGGTGTATTTCCCAAACTGTTAAGAAACAAGAGCAAATCTGAGCTTGAATCACTGTTATCTACATACCCACACTGTCTCAAAACCAAAGAAAATACAATGAAAATAAATGGAAAAAAATCATGATAGCTACAAGCAGCTCAAATTTAAACCTCAGTGTGCCACTGGCAGCACCTAAGTTGTACAATAGGCTTATCTTGTTCAGCATTTCTATTTTTGAAGTTGGGACCCAGCATTTCAACATCCACCTGTACAAGAATGCTTGAGCCATGTATTTAGAAGAGACACTGCAAACAGTGTTTGAAAACTGGAAGACAGATCATTAGCAGACCACAGCATAATCTAATTCTCAGTATCGTTATCAACACCATCCTCCAAAATGTCTACACATAGTAAAAATTCCTGTATGACTGCTATGTGGAAAACACATTGTGGCTGTGAAAAATGAGTAAACATTTTTATGGATACCAGTAATGTTTCATCCCCAGTGTCTGGTACATGTTAAGCAGCAACCTGTCTTAGGAAATAACCATTATAAAGGGTCATTATGTAATTAAGGCTAAATTGAGATTAAATGACTGGTACCTTTTTACTTTTTCTTTTTGCTGAGCTATACAAGAGCTTATAAATATTCAGTCTTGATAAAATACCTGAATGAAAGAGATAGCTAAGAGTGTGCTACCTAATAGATAACAAAAAAAGTCTCGTTATGACATGCCTGAACATTTTGTTTTGCTGACAACTCAGAGTATCTATTGCGAAATCCAGAAAGAACAGGAATAAATTGTATGAATACCTACAATGAAATTAATTGAATTTTCTATGTGTTTTAGAAAACCACTTATTGTTGCTGTCAAGCTGAGCAGAAGAGTGCATGGTTCCAGTGGCTAAGTAGCAAAATGTGTTTTTCTTTGACACAAAACTGGATTATTTTAAAGTTCTGTATTTCTCTGAAGAGAAGTACCTGAATTACAGTCCAGCAGTGCTCTAGGAGTATGAACTGCAGTGTTTCACAAACAAGTTTAACTTCATTGACTAGCAATAGAGTTACATCAATAAGCAGCTTGCCCAGACGGGTTAGGCTCGTTATGTTGTCACAGCCTAATACTTTCTGCTGAGGGAAATTCTCTATTTCACATGGCCAAAAAAGTGATTTAGCACCGAGTGCCATCAGCCTGAAATGACACTTGTTTTCTGGTCACAAAAAATGATGATGTCTTTAACTTGAAAGCAAAAGAAATTTTAGTGTAGGGAGCTTTTCCCACGTTTGGACAGGTGTTTAAAAATGATGTAAGTGCCACCAGTGCCTTGTGGTGGTACATCAGTTAACATTATTACCTCCATCTTGCATTTAAGGCTTTGAAGGGAAAAGAAAGACTTGGTTGTGATTCATGGGCTGGAATATTTACTGTGATTAATTTTTTAGGTTTTTTTTTTTAATGATGAATGGTCAGAATTCTGCCCACCCACAATATTAAAGTTATATTGGATGAAGTGCCTTGATACTTCTATAATTTGACCGCTGTATATGACTTGATTAGAGAAAGCCTTTGCATTGAAAGATCTATAATCTTGTGTTGTATCAAATGACTTGTACCTGCAAAATTAGCGTACAGGACGATTTCAATATGACTAGTAAATCAATTGGATTTTTTGCTTCTAAGCAAACTAAAATTTACCTACAGCAACTAAAATTTACTCTAAACTCTACTAAACATACTCACCAGGCCATTTTTTGCTCTCTGTAATGCCTAAGACATCTGCAATATAACCAGCCCTCAAAGCTGTAGCCTTGTAAACAGCAGAAACAAAAAATGACAGGGGACATCACATGGGCAACTGCTTGATTCTAGGACTGAATGGGAAGCAGAAGAGGAAAAGTGTATTTAAACTTAATTAAAAGTCATTTGCACTTCTATGTCAAGAATTTGAAAGTCAATCCATCTGTCATTCATCTGTAAATCTTGAGGATTCTTTTCTTCTGAACTAGTAGATAACATTTTACTTTCAGAATAGTACTGAAAAACGGAGACACTAAAGCATAACCTGACAGAAATGAGTCAGTAGTCACACAATTACACTTGGCCACTCGTGGCAATGTGACAAAAAAAAACAAAAATGGAAAAAAAAAAAGAAAAGACGTGGAGAAGCAGAACACAGTCTTTCAAAACATCTGAAAATGTTAAAGGTTTTAAATTATACAGGACTGTGCACCCCTAGAGCTCATGCCAGGCTTCAGCCTGTCACAAGGATGTCTCATGTCACATGTTTTCTTTGTAAGAAAACTGCAGCACAGCTACAGCCCCAGTCTTTGCAGTGTTCCTGTGTCACCAGGGCCCAGGCTGCTTCCCCTCCACGTACCAATAAAGCAGATAAAAGGCCCTACCCAGGTGGGGACAGGAAGCAGCCTTGGGTTCAGCAAGCTAAAGAGAGAGGAGCTAAAGTTTTTATGCTTTCACAGTGCCAGGCCCCTCAGTGACAACCCACGTCTGCCCAAATGATTAAGGCAGAGAGGAAGTCACAGCTCAGCACCCAGGGGGCTGCCAAGCCTTCTCCAGGGAGCTGCCGGGAATAGCCATATTTACAGCAGAAGTTCAAACTCCAAAGATATTCCAGCAGGAAGAAAAGTCTTGCAGATTGGACAGTCTCTGGGTAGGGTTAGCAGAGATCCTAAACCTCCAGTTTTAAAGGCTGCTGAGCCCCTTAGTTATTCTGGCTAACAGACACAGGGCAATTAGAAAGATATCAGGCTATCAAGCCACCCTAGGACTGCACTGCTGTTTGCTCTGCTTGTTTACCTGCTTTTAGTAGCCTGGATTATATCCTGGCATTAAATCTTGCTCAATAAATGCAAATGTGTGTGTTTGCATGGTCGTGAGGGAGGAGTCACTCTGACCTACTGCCTTTACCTCGTATTTTGAGTGCAAAGTGCAGTGAGGTGAAATAGGCAAACCCAGGTTGCTCCACCTCTATGAGGGAAGCAAATTCGAATAAAGCCAAATATGCAGAGACTTTTGAAGGCTCTGTGTTTGCAGAAATATCACAGGCATGATAGCATCTCTGCCAAAATGCTCAGGGCCAATGTGAGGGCTGGCACACACAGACCTTGGGTGTTAGGGATATTTCCTCTCTGGCAACCAGAAGCTGGAGCAACAAGCGGAGGTGTTCTTTACTCCCCTGGCTTTGAGCAAGTTCAAACAAAACTCTCAATTTGTCAAACAGAGTGTAGAAAGTGAAACCAAACTGGAGTTTGGTGCTTCTCCAGTGAAACACTTGTTATTTTCACTGTATTTTGTTCTATCATAGGAATCCAGCCACTGTAGGACTCGCATAACCAGAGGGAGCAACAGCAGCATCCCAGAGCTGTTTGCTGAGGGTCAGTGTCCCTGTCCCAAGTGTTGGACATGAACAACTGGGTGAAATCTCTGGTTTTCCTGGGCAGCAAGAGCTCCCTACGTTTGCATTAACCCTAATTAAAAGCCTCAGAGGGGCTACATGCCCGTGACAAAGCTGGTGACAGCCACACGTGGGTTTACATAACCAGACTGCTCTGTTTTGCACACAATAGCTCACTGTACACTGGGCCATGAGGGAAAGGGCCATGGGAACACACGAGGAGGCCCAGCTAAGGGGCACAGCTTCTTTATTTTGTTACTTAGTGGTATTTTACTTCTCAGCATCAGGCACGGGCAGCTGAGTGGCACAAGGAGCTGTCAGAGCGATGCGACAATTCAGCTCACCTGCAGCAGTGATAGCTGGGGATGCTGCATTGTTTGTTCAAATGCTAGCAATGAATAATGGAAAAAACATTATCCATGAGGAACAAATGGCAGTAGAAGATATTCCATGTGTAAAACAGATGTTATAATAGTTAGAAGTGGACAGCTAGGAGTTTGAGGAAAAGGCGAAAATACCCAAACGTGTACAA
The DNA here is from genome assembly GCA_013397795.1 of Orthonyx spaldingii. Taxonomy (NCBI): domain Eukaryota; kingdom Metazoa; phylum Chordata; class Aves; order Passeriformes; family Orthonychidae; genus Orthonyx; species Orthonyx spaldingii. The sequence goes on along the minus strand of VZTJ01002639.1, from coordinate 930,855 downwards.
TAGGACTTTCAGTTTGACTCCAAACTGCAGGAGCAAAAATGTTTTGTTGTATTTATTAGCATAAAGTTTTCCAAGTTGTTTTGGTGTTTGTTTTCCTATTCAGTGTGGAATAAGAGCCTTAAATTATAATAGTAAACTTTTTTAGGGCTTCAAAAGCAGGGATTCCACAGTGCACAAAGGGCAAAATGCATCTGCCAAACTTTCTATTTTTACCTCTTTTAAGCTATTTTAATAGCACTTCACTTGGGAAAGAAAACAGAGTCCCTTTTACTGTTAATAATATACTATTCTGCTCTTTTGATCCTTATGTTTTGCTTTCTAATTACCTACATGTCATGCATGCCTAATAAATTGGATAAAGGGTATTGATTATGCCTCTGGTTTTTGTAGTTAAAATACAGAGTCAATTAATCTGCATTGTATATTTAGGAAGATAATCAGTTATTAAAACTGAAAGGAGGCAGGCAAAATTAAACTGAAGAGTATTTCAGCAGATGAGTCCCTGTCTAGTACATATTCACAAGATTTTCCCAGGGTTGTGTTTCAAAACAGCGAGCAGTGGAAATCATTGGAGACGTTGAGGAGGTGCTGGGTTCATATTTTACCTCTTCTTGTAAATCAGGCTTGTTTTATCAAACTTTGTAGGGTTTTGCCAGTTATTATTTAAAAAAACAGGAAAAAAAAAAAAAGGAAAAAAAAGAACAAACCCTGAATAATCCCTAAAACAACGAAAAAGCTCAATACTTGGAGCTGTTGATATGAAAGTATATGTATACTTAATTTTCTCAAACGCAGTCTGAGATAGAACAGGGGAGGGGGGAGATCTAGGAGGTCACACTGTTTTACCACGCCTTTGCTCTCTAGACCCCGTGGCTGTGCTGGTGTGCAGGGAGAGGAGCGGTCACGGGTGCGGCCGCCGCAGCTCCAGCGGCCCCAGCCAGCGCAGCGCCCGGGGACAGAGCCGGATCCCAGCCGGGTCTGCTCCCCACCCCGCGGGAAAGGCGCTGCTGGGGCTGGCAGAGCACGGCTTGGAAACACTTCAGGATCTGGGCTGATGCTGCTGGAAGCTCGGGCCAGCCCCGGCGTGGCCGGGACAGACGGAAGAAGAAGGGGATGTGCCCTCGGTGCTCTGCAAGGACAGAGCGCCCCAGCTGAGCGAAGTACGCGAACTCCGCAGCAAACGAGGCTAATGCTTTCCTATCCCAGGCAGGGAGAGCGAAGATAAACATATTAAAGATGCTCACTTACTGCAGCGCTGGAGGCTACATAAGCCAGGGCTGGCTGCATAGATCAAATGCCAGAAAGCCCTTCAGCAGTGATTCGTCTGGGCTGCACCGAGTGCTGCTTCAGCTGTGATCATAATCACCTCCCTCCGACCGCGTACACCCCTCGTCTGCTCTCGAGCTGTTTCTCAGATCCTGCTTAGCTATTGCTTTAGAGGAGTTTGACAATGAGCTCTTCACCGTGTTTGTGCAGCGCACACACAACAGGGCCCCGTCCCTGGCTGAAACCTGCAGGCACCAGGAGAGTACAAATGCCACTGGGGATTGCATCCTCGGCCAGCATTCAGGCCTCTCGCTGGAAAAAATGTGATGGCAGGCAAAGAATGACAAAGAATTGGGCTTGTTTTCTGCCTTTCTTCTCAACTTTTCTTTAATAGCAGCATTTGCTTCTTTGTCAAGGAATATGACTATTAGCGCATTTTTGGTTTTCTTTTCGCTCCCATGTTTTCTGATTCTCTAGGATAACCTGAAGGAACATGAAAATCTTTAATCTTGACAAGAAAAAAGTTATTATTTCAACTATAATTTAAGGTATATATATTCAGAGGGAAGCAGCCTTTTTAACTTTCAGCCTGAGTCAGTTAATAAAACATACAACAAAATATTTGCATTGTTCTCATCTTTAATATATACAATGATTCTGAGATAAATCATCCTTCTGGTCTTAAGGATTTCTAAAATGCTATGAGGTACTAGAAAAGGATTTTTTTCCTCCAGACTAGTTTAAAAACTGTAATATTTTTTTCTCCAGTTAAGGGACTATGTCTAGAATCCTTTTAAATATCAGCAAATTTTACAGGCCAGAAGGATTGCATTTTCTAATTGAAAGCAAATGAAAAACGGCAGCAAAGGTCATTTTTTTCTTCAGGTTTTATTTAAGCAAATAGGTGAAAGGGAAAGGGGAAGCTGAAACTGTGAATTATTTTTTTTTCCAAACTTACATTTCAGTTTCCTGACTCACACACAAATGCACAGCGAGTTCTGCTCCCATTAATATGAGATGTTGTGTGAGGGATTCCATTCCCCTCAGGAGGAAGTCAATCCAGAGCCAGCATGAACACAGTAGCACCAGTTCCACAGAGGAAAACCACTGGACAGCACATATTGGAGGGGACCTCTGGAAGTCTTCTGCTCCCACCTCCCACTCAAAGCAGGGTCAGCTTTGAGAGTAAGTCAGGGAACAGCAAAATTATGCAGGCCTCAAAGGGTAGAGAATCCACAGCACCACTGGGCCCTGAATGCCCTTCTTCATCATCCTCCTGGTGCTCTCTCCATACATGAGACAATCTAAAATACTGGTTATTTGCTTTGGTGGCATAATTTTTATAGCCATAATTTCTTGTCAGCCATAATTTTTATCTAGCTAGTCCATGGGTGTGCAAAATCAGTATAAGCAACAATTTAAGCAGACAAAGAAAGGTTTGCAGAAGGTGACTAATTTCTTTTATCAGTAGTGG